>JAQGDQ010000330.1:0-160000 GCA_030141605.1 Tubiluchus corallicola
GCTCATGCGTCAGCACAGCGGTAAATTTGAAATTTGAATTTTTATCTGAAAACTTGCCTAGTTTTAGTACAAAACACTGAATGTCTTACAGTTGCACTGTACTTCAATTTTAGCTTTCGCAAACATGTGCAACACCCTCGCGGAATATTTTTGCTGTTGAAAACGATGTTAGTTTGTGATGTCATCAATAGTTGGGCTCGCCCGTCGTGAATTAAGTTTTTGATCTATTATTTAATTATCAGAAACGCTTTTGCAGTATTAATTGTGTTAAAATCTATGCTTTTCATAGGACTTGAAAATGGGGCAGTGTATGAAAAATCATCTTCTTTTAAGATGCTATAACAAAACAAAGTATTGTAAACAAATGCTATTGATAGTATATCACAAAAAAACTAGGCTTACAGCGAAATCTAGGCCTATTTATATTTTCGAATCAAAGGCCGCCTGTCTCAAGGCTGCTTTGACAGGCGGCCTTGATCTGTCAAATTGACGGAGGCCTATCAACATTGACCTAGCTTTGCACAGACAGGGCTGCCCGAAAAAACTCTTTCCTCGGTAGACTCTGATAGAAAGTATCTGGCTGTAACACAGTGTAAAAAAACTATTAAATAGCTAAATTAGACTTAATTAAAGCACAAGAAAACCCTCCACTAACATGAAACTTAAAAAATTCGTCTTGAAATTTTATACCACTTTCGTGCTTCCTTCTTGCATACAGGGCTTGCTTCGGCAGTAACACTGTATAAAACATGTAAATCTAAGCTCCCGCGATGACCGCCAGACGCTGCCATTTTAACTATAAGTCATTTGAAACAAGTTTAGATAATACTAAGTGAAGTTTGGAAAAATAATCAGAGCATTCGTAGCACACACGTCACTAACTGAGTAAAATTTTAAATGACTGTATCCTGTCAATGAGATTAAAAATACGTTTTTTGGTTAGTGAGTGGTGCACCCTGGAGGGTGAGTCAGCGACATTTTACCAATTGATGAAAAATTTTTAAATAATTAATGATTTTCTTTTCTAGTTACACAAGTCTTTCAAGCAGGTAACGGAAATGCTAAGTAATATAACTTGGCTTTGAACGTTTTTTGAGACATAGTTTAACATTTCCTTTTCTTCCTCTGATTTACGTTGCCCTGCGTATATGACGTCATGCAATGGTATTGATATATACATTTGCAGATATATCAGTAATTGCATCAACTATTTCTCTCTCTCTCTCTCTCTCTCTCTCTCTCTCTCTCTCTCTCTCTCTCTCTCTCTCTTTCTCACTTACTCACTCACTCACTCACTCACTCACTCTCTTTCCTCTCTCCCTCTCTTTCTCTCTCTTGTTATCTACTAAAAATAATTTTGTTCAATTAAGCGAATTAGCACACTCATTAAAGGCTAGTTCACAAGAGCCTCTACAAGTTTTACAATTTTTTTACAAGATCTAGTTCAACGAATTTGACTACTGCGATCACAGTTCCAAATTGCACTGCTGTGTGATGAGATGATTCATGACTGACAAGTGTTTTGTCTGAATCAGTCAACTCACGTCATGTTTCTCTTTGTCTTTATTTACATTTTGTCTTGATACAAGAGACGTTAAAATAAGTTTGTGTATACAAAAATGACATTATGCTTATCACAAGTGAAACATATTTAACTAGACTGGCTGGAAGTTACTTCCGATGTAGTTATCAATATTTGGCATGCGATAAAAACAGGTTAATTTATGCAGTTTTTTCAGCAGTTCTTTCTGCAGCCCAGAGCGAGAATTAAGTTATTGATTTTTCTAATCAAAAGTATTGTTGTTTGAAGACACTACGTAGAAGAACGCGCATCTTTGACGTTCATCGCAGCTGAGATTGTAAGCATTAAACATGGGACGTTTTATTTTAGTTCTTAATCTTGCATGATATTCTGAATGACCTAATCTGTGAAGTAGGATTTACCAGAAATGCTGTGTAATAAATTGAATAATTAGTGAAAATCTTCCGTGGAGATATGTAGACAGAAACAGAGAAAGGGGGGGAAAAAGAGGGAAGAAGGGCGAGTGAGAAAGGGAGAGAAAAAGTTTGAGGAACCGGGAAGGAGAGAGAGAAGGTGAAAGAGAGAGAGAGAGAGAGAGAGAGAGAGAGAGAGAGAGAGAGAGAGAGAGAGAGAGAGAGTGACACAGACAGACAAACAGACAGATAGACAGAGAGAGAGAGAGAGAACGGAGAGAAAGTGAGAAAGAGAGAGGAGAGAGAGAGAGAGAGAGAGAGAGATAGCTAGAAAGAACGGAGAGAAAGTGAGAAAGAGAGAGAAGAGAGAGAGACAGAGAGAGAGAGAGAGAGAGAGAGAGAGAGAGAGAGAGAGAGAGAGAGAGAGAGAGAGAGAGAAGAGAGAGAATAGAGGAAGAGTAGGGAGAGAAGAAAGAGTGAGTGGGTGAGTGAGTGAAGTGAGTGAAAGTGAGTGAGTGAGTGAAGAGTGAGTGAGTGAGTGAGTGAGTGAGTGAGTGAGTGAGACTGACTGACTGAGTGAGAGTGAGTGAGTGAGTGAGAGAGAGAGAGAGAGAGAGAGAGAGAGAGAGAGAGAGAGAGAGAGAGAGAGAGAGAGAGAGAGAGAGAGAGAGAGAGAGAGAGAGAGAAATAGTTAAGGAAGTTTTTTATAATAAAATTACTGATATATTTGCAAACAATTTGAAGTAAGCATCTGCATACACAGGTAAGTGTTTGTTTAATCTACCTTTTGTCGGTCACCAGTACATTTACTGAGAAGGCACACTGTTGCTCACACTACACTTAGATGCTCCTAGATTACCATTATCAATTGCTCCAAATGCAGCTCAGATTATTTGTCAAATTACACACCACTGGTATTATTAAACTTCATTTCCCTTCTAACGTCTTTCTGTAGCATCACCGTCCCAGTGTGCACCACTGGCTCACCAAGACACGTATTGTTAATTTTATTGACGATATAAACTAGCTTGTACTTTTATCTTAATTATTGAAGTACGTTCTATGAGTGCTCCGACTATTTTTTCAAATTTTACACAATATTATCTAGAATTATTTCAAATAACGTGTCTAAGGAGTCGTGTCTAAGGACTCATCACAGGAGTTGAAATTTAGAAGTTTCATGCAGCGTTACTGTCGACGCAAGCTCTGTGTGTAAAAGAAAGCATGCAGGTGATACAAAATTTCAATATGATTTTTTAGCTTTATGCAAGTAAAAGAGTTCTCTTGCTTTAACTCTTTGTACCTATAGATCATAGTCACATGTTTTTCGTGTTTTTGTAGGTCTAGCCATGCGTGCCAAAAACTTTGCGTTTACAACAGTGAAAAAGATTCCCCGTGTTAGAAGAAAAATTGAAAAAGAGATGAACTCTCTTCTGAGTCGATTAGAAAAGGGTTTGATCATCAAAGCAAATAGAGGGTTCCCATTTTACCAAGTCTTACCAGCTAACGGTCTCACACAGGTGAAAATTACTTCACTTTTTACTTACAATACTATAAAAACTACAAAGTCATAACACCATCCAGCTCATTGGCACCAGCAAAGTTTACGACGTGCGATAATTGCACTGCTTAGCACTAACGTTGTTGTTTTTAGCGATTAAAAAATTCTAAAATTTATTACGTAATGAATTAGATAATTAAATATTGATTTAACACTTTTTTCAGGAAGAAATTTTTGATGAGATAGATGAATATAAGAGGTTGGAAGTAATTGAACTGTTGAAAGGTCGTGTATCGGGTACGTCTTACGGTGGTCTTGAAGGAGGTCACAAACTAGCTGCCAAGGTCAGTGTTATTGGTAGGGTAAAGGTCAAGGTCACGCGTCAAGGCCAAGGTCAGAACATCAATGATTTTATTAGCACACGTAATTCTAATATTTGTGATTAATGAAGAAACAAAAACAATTAAGCTACATTAATGAATTACTCAACGACTCGGTATTACTTGTTTGGGCTTGGTTTTTCTTTTTGATTAGCTAGATATGGAAATTTTATTTCTAAGGGAAGGAAAAGGTGATTTTAAACTATATCACAGGTGTACGATACAAAGTTATATCGAAAGTAATGATTTAGACGTAATTAAGCCATTTATGGAGTAATGTTATACTAAAACTAGGCAAGTTTTAAGATCAAGATTCAAATTTCAAATTTTCATTTGTGTACTAAAGCATGAGCTGTGGAACGTGTGTAGTTCGTCACAAACTAACGCATCTAAGCTGAGACGTACAGCACTGTGTTTTTGTGCAACGTGTTTCCGAAATGCATACGCTAATGCCCGTCTAACTAGCGAATGGTGAAATACATGAACAGCAAATAACTAGTGGCACGAACGTCAAACTGTGTTTGTGTGGTAATAATTCTTTCACGTAAGTCATTTTTTAAAAAAAATAGTGTTTCTTTTCAATATTTTAAAGAGTAGATTATTTTGATCTGCAGTTTAAGATTGGATCCTGTTTTGCTTTAATGTTTTTGAAGAGATTCATTGTATATTGCAGGTCTATGCACAATTCGTTGACGCGAATCCACTTCGTCCAGACATACGTAAAATGGAGGTGGATATAGTACGGATGACGTGTAGCATGTTCCATGGAGGCCCTGGATCATGTGGAACCGTGAGTACAAGAGGAATTCTCGTCCGAGTTATTCCAGTGTATCAGATGCATTGAGTTAATTTCTCAATATGTGGAATATGTAGATAAGTCATTACTTCTACATAATGATACTTCTAAACAAATGGAATATGTACATAAATGTTTGCTATTATTTCGCTGAGTGCCTATGTATAGCTAGATATAAGAAAACTATTTTGCATTACTGTTGTGTGTAACACTGCTGAATATAGCCTACTTGCAATTTCATAACAATCAAAGACTACAAAACAGAGACTATTATAAAGACTTTAGTAAGATCCGGCCGCTGTATCGAACTCACGACCTACCAGACGCAAAGCGGACGCGTTATCACTAGACTAAACCGTCTGATCGTATACAATGTAACGAACATGCCTTGTTATAGACTAACTTCTTACACCTACCCAGTAATTTGTAATGTAACTATAATTATGTTTGCCAGTAAAATTAGATACATACATATATTGCAAGTTGTGCGTGATAGATGCACCGAGTTTAATCGATTGTTTGTTTGTGTGTCTGTTCGTTGACTTGTTTCACTGCTGTGTTTCAGGTGACCTCTGGTGGTACGGAAAGTTTGCTGCTCTGCTGCTTGGCTTACAGGAATCTTGCTTTGCAGAACGGAATAAAGAAGCCAGAAATGTGAGTGATTTTTTGCATATTAACAGGAGCAAAATGGGTCCTACAGAACAGAAACCCTGGGAGGCTGTGAGTTCGATACTGTCGGCAAAATGCTGGCGAGCTCATGTTAATTGTTCATTCAAAAGCCGACTTTAAATAAAAATTATTATTATTATTATTATTATTGTTGTTGTTGCTGTTGTTGTTGTTGTTGTTGTTGTTGCTGTTGTTGTTGTTGTTGTTACTACTACTACTACTACTACTACTACTACTACTACTACTACTACTACTACTACTACTACTACTACTACTATTACGACTATGTTACGAAAAAAAAAATGTTACGTAGCATTAGAAGTCAAGATCACAACACAACGGACCTGAATATGAAAAGTCAAAGGTTAAAGGTCGAGGTCACAACAATCTCGTAAGAAGCTAAAGCAATTTACGTAACATGAACATGAAAACTGCAGTGAACCTATCGTCAAGGTTATTCTTCAGAATGTGATTTAAAAGATTTATATGATTGAGTTTATTAAAACCTTTCAGTTCTATGCTGTAACGTAATGCCTACCACAAACTACTAGTAGGATTACTTATTATCCCAGTTATAGTCAACTAACGCAAATAATTAAAAAACATATTTTTTATGTTTTTATATCGTTTTTATGCTGAAATAAAGTAATTTAATCTAATCTAATCTAATCCAATCCAATCCAATCTAGTCTAGTCTAGTCTAGTCTAGTCTAGTCTAGTCTAGTCTAGTCTAGTCTAGTCTAGTCTAGTCTAGTCTAGTCTAGTCTAGTCTAGTCTAGTCTAGTCTAGTCTAGTCTAGTCTAGTCTAGTCTAGTCTAGTCTAATCTAATCTAATCTAATCTAATCTAATCTAATCTAATCTAATCTAATCTAATCTAATCTAATCTAATCTAATCTAATCTAATCTAATCTAATCTAATCTAATCTAATCTAATCTAATCTAATCTAATCTAATCTAATCTAATCTAATCTAATCTAATCTAATCTAATCTAATCTAATCTAATATAGTATGTTGCCCGTTTAAACCTTGCTTATCATCGATAACAGTCACTTCAGAAGTTCACGGTCAGATTGGTTAAGGTCAAGGTCATGAAAAAATGACAGAAACTATTGTTAAGCTGAACTTGCTATTGCTATTTTAGCTTCAAATTTTTTTTTCAAGATTAATACTACTCTACACGCTAGTTTTTGCTATATTGAAAATTTCGCATATATTCAGCTGGTTTTGTTTCAGAATTGCCCCAACTACGGCTCACACGGGTTTTGATAAGGTAACGTTTCTTACACTGTTCACGTTCCTAGAAAAACTAGTTCATGGAAGCTGGTGAAGAACTTTTCATACACGTTTTAATATAATTACAATAATTGGCAATTGGCAAGCTGATTGTGCTTAAATCTAGTTACCAATTTGCTTCTTATTCCCCTTCTCTCTCTCGCTATATCGCTCTTTCTTTCTCTCTCTCTCTCTCTCTCTCTCTCTCTCCCTCCATCTCTCTCTGTTTTCTTTCTCTCTCCCTCCCCTCTTTATCACCCTTTCTGCATTTGTCATTCTGTCTATCTGTCTACGTACCCATCCATCCATCCATCCATCCATCCATCCATCCATCCATCCATCCATCCATCCATCCATCCATCCATCCATCCATCCTTACATTTATCCTTCTTTCTTTCCTTCGCTCTCCACCTCTCTCTTTCTTTCTCTCTCTCTCTCTCTCTCTCTCTCTCTCTCTCTCTCTCTCTCTCTCTCTCTCTCTCTCCCTCTCTCTCTCTGGGTCTTTGATTCTTTCTCTCATTTACCTAATGGCTTTTTACCAACAGAACTTTACCATTTTAATGCGGTTTATTTTAATTCTCTAATACTAATACTACAAATCAAATACTAAATGAGTAAAGAACGCAACTTGATCACCTATTTCTTTAATATTTGAATTATGTTTTAGGCCGCACATCTGTTTGGAATGAAATTGACACACATTCCGATTAACCCCGCTTCATGCAAAGTTGACGTTAAGAAGATGAAACAATCTATAAATTCGAACACTTGTATGGTAAGTCACATTTGCGTATAAGTAACAATTATATGGTAAATCACAATTGTATGGTTAATCATACTTGTATAGTAATTTACATTTGTATGGTAAATCACACTTGTATGGTAAGTCACATTTGCGTGTAAGTAACAATTATATGGTAAATCACAATTGTATGGTAAATCACAATTGTATGGTAAATCATACTTGTATGGTAATTTACATTTGTATGGTAAATCACACTTGTATGGTAAATCACAATTGTATGGTAAATCATACTTGCATGGCAATTTACATTTGTATGGTAAATCACACTTGTATGGTTAGTCACACTTATATGGTAAATCACACTTATATGGTAAAAATACATTTGCGTATAAGTAGCAATTATATGGTAAATCACACTTGTATGGTAATTTACATTTGTATGGCAAATCACACTTGTATTGTTAATCACACATATGGTAAATCACACTTGTACGGTAAGTCACATTAGTGTGTTAATCACACTTGTATGGTAAGTCTAATTTGTGTGTAAATCACAATTGAATGGTAAGTGACTTTTGTGTGTCAAATCCCAAACTTTGATGGCGAATCACACTTGCATGACAAGTCACACACTTGTACAATAAGTCGCTCTTGTCTTGTGTAGCACTTTAAGCACTTGCGTAGTAAGTCGCATAGATATAATTATAGTACGTTCCATTGCATTTGTGGGGTGTGGGTGGGGTGGGGAGGGGGCTTCCGCTTGGCACGGTAATTCACACTTGTATGGTGAATCTCACACTGGTGCAGTAAGTCATATTTGTACGGTAAGTCACACTTGTATGGTAAATCACAATAATGAGGTATAAAATATCCTCATATAAAGTTGCAGATGCGGTCATCAAAACATGTATGCCGCATTCGCAATGTAGGAAATCTAGGCGCCATTTTGGAATAATCATTCGCTGCTTATTTTCAGTTAGTTGGCTCGGCTCCACCTTTTGCACACGGAATTTTAGATCCCATAGAAGAAATTGGACAGGTAAGATGCTTATGTCCAATTACCCACCTGTATGTGTGTAACTCAACGACCCTCGTACAGGTGGTTAGCTTGCATTGTGTCCATGTTACCGTTGCCATCTGCTAGAATTTGCAGTAGTCCATAAAAATAGCATAGCTTTATTAACTTGCATCAAAATCAGTTTTCAAACCAGAATGATTCTGTTTTGTGTATTTCTTTGAAACTGAGAACGCACTATTTCACAGCTTGTAATAAAATGTTTAAAGGAAAGGTCAAGCATTCTTTAAAGTTAGGGCTATTTCAATTTTCCCGAAAAATGTTAGAAGGATTTAGCAATAAAACTGCAATAAGCGTCTCGTGTAGTTAGTAAAATCACTTTAAAGTCGCGATCACTCCGTGCTTGGATCTCCCATTGTCGAATGCCCATTCTCCTAATTACGTCATTCGTCTTCAAGAAAAGTAGCGCACTGTCAATTTTCATCAAAAGTATAATAAGTTTTTACGAAAAAACTAGATAACTAATTTTGTAATATTTTTACGTGGACATTAGGTAAGGCGCAGAAGTTGTGTTAAGACGTATACTTTCACCCCAACTTCAAAATACGCTAGGATATGAAAAATCGTCCTGTTTTCCTTTAAATCTGCTATCTATTTGACCTTTTAGCCTACATTTGGTAAGGATAGAGCTCTTGTAGTCTACCATCCACGCTAACTGAAGTTACCGTGTTTATTTTTCTTTATTTTAAGTTGGGACTGAAATATGGCATTCCGGTTCACGTGGATGCATGTTTGGGTGGATTTGTTGTGGCTTTTATGGAGAAAGCTGGCTATTATGTTCCACCGTTTGATTTCCGTGTGCCTGGAGTTACCAGTATATCAGCGGATACTCACAAGGTGACTCTCACATTGTTGTTTAACTTTGTTTTAATTAATCACGTTTTCGTTGCTTACCTGAAGCAATAATCCGGAATGAGAAGCATTTAGTTACTCAGTTTTTTGTACCCAACTGACTGAGTATTATGTCGTTTACAACATCACATAGCGTTACCATAGAACCTGTTACCTGAATATATTATTTAAAACGGCATTGTCATGAATCCGTTTTGTTACAAAAATTTAGAATGAGGAGTTATGAAATAAATAATAATAATAGCAATAGAGAATTACTTAAAACGAAATTAGACAGAATAGATATAATATAGAAATCGAGATGAATCTACTCTTAAGTTGTACATCAATATCATACGAGAATTAGTTCATACTGGCAAGATGCACAATTGAGCAAACCAATTGCTGTACACTTGAAAATAATTAAGTCTAGTGGAAAATTAATGATAACAATTGTGGTTGTTTGTTTATACTTATAGAAAGTACAAATTTAATCCTAGCATCGTACATTGTTCACTACTAATTTGGTTTTAGATTTTAAATAAAATCATAATATTCATTTTACAGACTTTCTGTTTTAGATGCTGCAATGCACAGGATAAATTAGATAATATTTATTGAAAGGCCCATATGACTTTTACCCTATTGTATATGTAATTGACTGTGATAACTGTATCTATATTTCATTATTGTGCATAAAGTGTAGGCAATTTATGTGTAAAGAATATATTGTACTTCTGTAAATAGAGAATAAATTAGATTTATGATTATTTACTACAACTATTGTGACGTCACAGTATAAAAACTGTTTAAAAACTCGTTACATGAACAACAAAAAGAATGAAAATAAAACGAGACGAATGAACTTCTTATTTGTTTGAAAGTTGAAAACATTAAATGTTTGTACGTTTTAGCAGCCAAACACACTAAATGAATGAATTTTCCCAAGCTGTAAAGCTTTTCGTAACTTTTACAATCACACTGTTGACACATTTCATATCATCTAGTTGTTCTTAACATCTAGTTTGTTTCGTCATTTCGAGTTTATGATAGGTGTGTTTTATTTCAGTATGGCTACGCACCTAAAGGATCATCAGTCATATGTTACAGTGAAATGAAATATCACCTGGGACAGTCTTTCTGCGCACCTGATTGGCCGGGAGGCATCTATCAATCTTTTACTCTTGCAGGTTTCTCCTTTTTTCTTCTCTCCTTTTTCGTTCTTATCTATACTAACTTTTAGTGTCTTGTGTCTTGTATTGTATTGTATTGTATTGTGTTGTGTTGTGTTGTGTTGTGTTGTGTTGTGTTGCGTTGCGTTGCGTTGCGTTGCGTTGCGTTGCGTGGCGTGGCGTGGCGTGGCGTGGCGTGGCGTGGCGTGGCGTGGTGTGGTATCGTATCGTTTCCGTATCGTATCGAATCGTATCGTATCGTATCGTATCGTATCGTATCGCATTGCATTGCATTGCATTGTACTGTATTGTATTACATTCTATTGTATAGTATTTCATTGTATTGTATTGTACTTTATTGTATTGTATTGCATTGCATTGTATTGATGGTTGGTTTTTGCTACCCTGTCTTTACAAGTTAAGACATGATGGAGCAAGAACAAGAATTTATTGTAATTTGACTCCTCTGTTCTGTTCTTTTCTTCTGGTTGTTAACACTTTGTTGCACATGTAAACACATACAGCTTTGTTAAAGGTTTAATGCAGATTTACGACTTAATTACCAGTAATTATAGTTGCCCATTCCATAGGTTAACACCAACAAAAATAGAGTTTGAACCATCAGTAGTTTCTTTGCTATTTTTTTCTAGAGCAGTAACAATGGACTAACTAAAATACAGATAAATTGATGAGTTGCACTAGGACAGTTACTATTTACTATAAGCTGATTGCTTTATAAATTTTAACTGGCAACTTTACTGCATGCCGTTGCACTACCGTCGAGATGCTGTTTGAATGCATCAACCTGCAGTATGGGAAATACTGTTTACTCTGCTTATTTCTAGGTAGAGGTTCTGGTGGAATTATTGCTTGTTGCTGGGCGGCGATGGTGTTCACTGGAGAGGATGGTTATGTAAACTGGACCAAAAGAATTGTTGATACAGCGAGATACATAGAAGCCGGGTAACGTGTTTTTGTTTACTCGAGGATATCATGAAAATATTCCTGACAGCTACAGACTGTACCAAAAAACTTATAAAGTCCAAATAAAATTAAAATAAATTCAAAACAAAAAATCGTTTTGATTGTATTCTGTTTCTGATAAACTAGAGTCTGCTACTGCATTATCCATTTTTCATGTCTCTAGTGTGACAGTAGGGGTCAGACTAGAGTCTTCAGTAGCACTAATTCATTTATCATGTCTCTAGTTTGACAGTAGGGTTTAGACTAGTGTCTTCAGTAGCACCAATTCATTTATCATGTCTCTAGCTTGACAGTAGGATTTAGACTAGTGTCTTCAGTAGCACCAATTCATTTATCATGTCTCTAGCTTGACAGTAGGATTTAGACTAGTGTCTTCAGTAGCACCAATTCATTTATCATGTCTCTAGTTTGACAGTATGGTTTGGCTAAGAGTCTTGTGCTAAATAGTACTAATTCATTTTTTATTATTCCTACTTGTAGAGAGCGTTTAGACTAACATACCCAGCAACTCTAACTTGTTTTCATTCATGTTTCAGTTTAAGGACTATAGATGGTTTAATGATTTACGGCAAGCCGGAGGTAGTCATAGTTGCAGTAGAATCAAATGTTTTCAATATCTATCGACTCAGTGACGCTCTGACAGAAAGAGGGTGGAATTTAAATCATATACAGTACCCACCAGGGTGAGTGGTTTTTTTTACTTAACATATGGTCGGTTTAGCCTAAAGCGGGTGACTTTTTTATGTTTTAATGAAACACAAGTTATGCTTTCGCCTTCTATCGATAACTAAGAGTTATGTACAGTATCCTTCGGTGGTTATTAACCAAACAATATGAGTAAAAATAGGACAATTTTTCAGATCATCAATTATTTTGGCATACCATCAAAAATGTAAATTTATGCATAGTTAAATATAACGTCAGTATTGGGTAAAGTTTTCCAAGTAAAGAAACGCTACATTGTGCAAATTTACAAAATCAAAAATTGAAAATTGTAACACTTGTATTGCAGCACGATTTTGGCATTCACTATTGAGCCAATGGATGACTACTAACATCTTTTTGTTCTTGTGGCCCTAATCTTAAGCTCAACACGTTTTCCCAAAAGCATCTAGTGTTTCCAACCTAAATGGCTGAGAGTTTACAGTAGGGCTTTTCAGTAAGTCCTCGCTTAACGACTCTGTGCTTGTTTCGTTTTAGTGACCTTTTTTCGCTTAACACAGCATGTTTAATTTTAACGACGTTTTTTTGTCTTACTTTAAACGCTAAAATCTTATTACTGCAGTTGTACTCTATTAAGAAGCCCGCCTCTTAACCCAGGTCACCGTAGCACACCAAAACCGACAATGGACAATCAGCTGCAGCTTTGGGGAGCCCATGATGATTCATTGCTTTCCCAAGTTTAGACAAATTTCTTTTTGATAAAACGCAATAGTTTCAGCTGATAAAACTGCAAGCCTCGCTACAAGCTACTGAACGTTATCACGTAGCAAAGCACTTTTGATTTTTGGTCCAGTAATGCATCTGTTTTGCATTGTTTCTTGTGCAAAACAATGTTTCGCTTAGCGACATTTTGCTTAACAACGCATTTTACTGGACTCGATTAGCGTCATTAAGCTAGATTTACTGTGATTCATCAGTTTAATTTGTGCAAGAAAAAATAAAATTTTCCGCTTCAGTTTTTTAGACATTTGAGAGTTTAAATTATTATCTAGCTTTAGTTACTGTTTCCTTTAACTAGTCATCTCCCATTTATTACCTCTGAATCGCACTACCACTCTGGCATCGATTACTGTACCTTGGGACCAAAAACTGATGCAAAAGCCGCGACGCAGAAGCAAGAGATGATCACTACTTTTTGTGATTTTTGCAGCTTTCACGTTTGCGTAACTCAGTTTTGGACACAAAAGGGCGTAGCGAACAAGTTCCTCTCTGATGCTCGTGAATGTGTGACTGAGATATGGAAAGATCTTGAAAAGAAGCCTACTGGCATGGTGAGTGTTACAGAAATGAGATCATAGTCAAATTTTTAATAAGTCTTTTCATAGCTTCGTTGTGGCTACGCGCAGTTGCTGTAGGGCAAAAGTTAAGTATACCACAGCAATGCGTCACATGACATGTGGGTAAAGCAAAGCCATTTGCCACGTTAGTTGTTTTACGTGGACTTTACTTAATTATGTATTAGCATGTGCATAGAATGATTTACTAGCAGGATCTTATTTGGGAACAAGAAAAACGAACTAGGCAAGGCTTTAGCTAGTTGTTATACTGCTACTATTACAATAGCATGGGCTGCGAGGCGTTGGCAAGTGCACACAAATGCGTTGCCTGGTACACTTAACCTTTGACCTTTTCACGATCACCATCAATCGCTGGAACAGTGAAAAAGCTTATTGATCTGACATGTTATAACTTGTACGCTCTTTAATTCAGCTAATACGGATGGATGGACGGATGGTTCATAAAGTCCAAACAGTAAAGACTGGGTGGCTATTTTGTTTGCGAGTGCTGATTTTGTGGGATGTCTGCAGTCTGCGTTTTCCCGAAAATCATAATAATTCAAAAAGCAGTTCAGCAGGTATTTGAAAAGAGAAATAAAGTGTTCCAAAAGATACCTTGAGTAGTATGTAAAATCCTTCCCAATGTTTGATAACT
Organism: Tubiluchus corallicola; assembly: GCA_030141605.1. Taxonomy (NCBI): domain Eukaryota; kingdom Metazoa; phylum Priapulida; class Priapulimorpha; order Priapulimorphida; family Tubiluchidae; genus Tubiluchus; species Tubiluchus corallicola. The sequence goes on from JAQGDQ010000330.1 coordinate 14,018, forward strand.
GTGGTGTAGTTGCAGGTATCCTTTGAGTTGCTTTGACCCACGGGTCACCAAAGACATTTTTTATTACATGATTAGTTTTTCTCTGCCTGCTGCTTAATTATTATTGGAAACACCATAATTGATGAACATGAGCGACATGATGTCTCATAATAAGCAACTGTGCAGCAGTAAATGCTGTATGATGACGTCATATTGCACGTTCACACTGGCGAATTTTCTGTCCCTAGTTTTCTGTCTGGCAACAAACGCGCAAGTGTGAACTGCTTGTTAGTTACTGCAGGAAAAAAACTGCAAACTCTCCGACAGTTACGGCGAGTTGATTTCCTATCTAGTGTGAACGCCTCGGCGAGTTACTTTCGATACTTCTCGCAGTGAATAGAGAAGTGTGCGTCAACTCGCTCTTACTGCCGGAGAGTAACTCTCAAGCATACGAGTTTTGTTCTCTAGTCTGAACACGCTTGCAAGTTACTTGGAGGGTTTACTTGGCAAGAAAGTTTGAACGCGCCGTTATACGTATTGTATGCATCTCATTTTTGTCTATTGTTCCAATTTTTATGCCTATTTTTGGCAATTGACAGGGTGCTATTTACAACATGTCACAACTACTACCGGACCGGTCTTTAATCAAAGAGATGACAACAGGCTACTTGGAGCTGTGCTATACGACAGCAAATGATCAAATATCTGATGAACGCGATCATAGAGATGGCAACACTAGGAGACAAATACGTCATCGTACACGTGGCAGTTCATAGTTGTAGTTTCTGTGTGTTGTATACATGGCAACGCTGGAAAGAACTCTTCAGTGATGCCATCATGTCAAAAAATACAAATTTCAATTTCTTAAAGTGAACTACTCTCCTTTACGATTAGGCTTATATGCTTAATAGTTTAAAGGCAGTGCTCATGATAAAAAAACTTGTCGCTTGGTCCGTAGTTACTAGATTAGGTTGGCAGATTTAAATGCAGTGGATGCGCAAAGAGAGATTAATGTTTTTAACCTGCATATTGACCAGTGCTTCGAAAGTATGTCGCTCAAGGGTTGTTTTTGTCTAACAATCGAATGCAGTATTGCACAACATGGTGTTCATTGTTTGTCTCACTGAAAGTGCAAAATTTTGTGAAAATTGATGACGATGAATCTTTTGTTTTAGAATTCATATTTTGTAAAGGGACCTCTATCTGCAGGCAAAGTATCGGCCGGGAATGAGCGTAACATTTCATATATTTTCACTTATAGATGTATAAACGCTTAGTGACTGTGTCATAGACTAGACCCAGAAAAGGTACAGAAAGCCGTCTAAAATGCAGATATTAACATTGTATGCGGTTATGAAGCCAGATATCAAGAAAAATAAAAATGTAAGAACAAACCCCTCACTCTGGGCACGTTGTAACACAGCCTGAAGCAAGTTGAAACGGTGGTAGTTATATACAGTTATCTGGCAATTTTTTTCAATGAACCTAGATCTAGCACGTTTAATTGTAGAAACAGGCCAATACAGAAATATAACATGGCAGTCATTCCAGAACAGTCAAATTTCATTGTACTGAAAAAATACTGTTCAAACTTTTAACACCAAAATTGCTGAACTAATATGAAGCAATAAATTCTAAATCTGATAAACAAAATAATGTTAATCAAAATTTAATGGCAGCTGTTGATAAATGATGGATAGGTAATTGGAATCGTTAGACTGGCAATTGTGGCATGTATAATATTTAGTTAGATGGTTATGTTAAAAAATTACTACAGCTAGCCCCAAGAGGACTTTTGTACTGATAAAACATAAGTTAAAAAATATTTCAGTGTTTTAAAAAATTGTTATAGCATAGCATAGTTGTTTGTCAGTACTTTCTTATTTACTACTTAACACAATTTGAAAATAGCATACATTAGTAGATCGGATATTCCAAAAAAGCAAGAAATTTACTTTCAACTGTTGAAACTCTTTCACGCTCAGTTCTCCGTTGTACTAAACTCGTCATTGCTGACATGTATGTAGTACAAAGGTTACCCAAAATTAATTGTTACCTACTCTTCCCATGAACCATTGAACGACGATAACGGATACATAAAGGCTGTTTCAACGTACCCATCTCCCCGACATTGCATACTGAAATATAATTCATCTTATGTGCTCTCATTCTTATATAGAATACGATTTTAAAGATATTAAATTTGGCAAACTATCAATCTCTTTTGCTACAATATGGACTTAGACTACAGTAACTATTACATTATTGGGTTATACACTGTACTTAACGTAAGATTTAGACTGGAAGTGCAAACCATATCTCAGATGCATACATACACACATACATACGTACATACACAGACACACATGTCTTTAAATTTGTTTAAGCTGGGTTTGATTTTACCTAAAATGATTTTAGATTTTGTTTTAGCATTGGTTCAGGCCTCTATTGTGTTAAATTTATTAATATATAGAACTGGTATTCAATTTTTGGGTAAATAATAATAAACAATATTTTATACTGCATTTTGAAATTTTCATTCTCATTTTCATAACCTATTCTATTCTGTATCTTATGAATCTATTCTAAAAGATGGTTTCGCGAATCGGTTAAATATTCGTGAGGAACGCAGGGAACAACAACTTTCTTCTTCTTTTCTTGGTGCGGATCTATTTGGCGGGAGGCGGAAGCGTAGGGGACTACTTTTAGCAGACGGAAAGAAAAACCGCTTATGTGTTAAATTTTGTAGTTTAGTAAATTGTATATTTATAAGTTTTAATAAAAGCGCTTTGAGTTTTTAGTAATCCTTGTGTCAGAATCGCTTGTCTCGCCTGCCTGCGTTTATTATAAATTGCAGGTCATCTTGTCTGAAGCAGGCTCTTAATCGGATATTAGAGGGGGAACGCCCATTTCTCCCTCGCAAAGGTAATTTTTTGTCAAATTAATTATCATGTATGAACGATAGAGGTGTTACTCGTAAAAGATAGACGGCATTTTCTAGTCTAGTCTATCCTATCCTACACTATACGATATGAAAACAGTAACTTGGTTCAGTTTTGTGCGTATTTGTTAATTTTTGTTAATAAAACGAACATGTATTGCAATAGTTAAAATGTGTAAACGTAAGCCACTGTGAGATATAATTAAACGAGTTTCGCCAAACTTACAATGAAAGCAAGCCTAAATTTAAGCTACGATACCATTTTGATCCATTATATGGTTGAAATGTTAATAAAGTATTCAAATATGCAAATTGGTTCACTAAATACGCAAAACTAAAATTAGTGTATCTAGTACAGAATATTATGGAAACAAGAACATCTAAAAGCACAAGAACTAAATTCTTTCTATTAGAATTCGCACCATCAGCAGTAAATTTCAGTAAATCTCCAATATTGATTCTCTACTTCACTGTACAACCGTGTTAATCTCCTTGTTATTTCCATAAGTTATTGTAGTATGTAAAATCACATAAATTCATTGTATGTATTATGCTATAATGACAATAAATTACTTACTTGCAAAAGTGTGACACCCTATTATATCAAATAAGTTACAGTAGGCCCAGGGACGTAGCCAGGTTCTAAAGTTAGGGGGAGCAAGCACATAAAAAAGGCGCCGTGACTCGTACCAAACAATTTGTAATGCATTGATTATACATTTTAATTTTGTGTTTAAAATCAAAGCGCGAATAAGATTCGGTTTTAAAGAAAGTACATCATTGTTATTTTGTATTTAAAATTAAAACACAATAAAAAATTTTACTGTAAACTCATAAATCCCAAAACATGAAAACATGTATCATTTATTCATTCTAAAATGGAAACAAAATAAAGAAATTTGAAAAATGTATCATGAAGGCGGTACAAGACTCTCTATCGTCTAGGCTTCATTCTAGCAAAGTAATCTAAAACTTTATAATAATCCATCTATAGCCTATATAACACTAGAGACAGGTAGGTTAAATTTAATAAGAATGACTGCAGAAAATTCTTCAAAGGCTATGCGATAAAAAAAGATTCAACTTTTATCGCACAAGTGAAATAGAGTTAAAAAATTTGTTGGAAAGACGCCAATTTTGAAAAATGTGGTCTGAGGAGCAGTTGCTTTCCTAATAGCTATGTCACTGACTGTAGGCCTAAACCTCCTACTAGATCAAGTTCTGCTGTTATGATAATGAAATTAGGATACCATCAATATGATAAGCCATAAACTTTGTCTCCAATTGTTTACTAGGTGGCGCTTGAAAACCCTAAAATGATTTTTGACCCCTATAGTTGCATCGTTATCCAGAATATCTGAAAGTGAATCTGTACCATATTTGCAAAATGCAGAATGCAAAAGAGGCTGGAAGGACAATGCTCTTTATAAAGTTAGTTCATTATTATTGTTGTTGTCATTGTTGTTGCTGTTGTTATTACTATTATTATTATTATTGTTATTATTATTATTATAATTATTAACAAATCTGATTGATGTCAAGATATGTAAGATTTATATCATAGAAGACCAGCTCTTTAACAACTTCTGAATAAAAACTTAGTGTGCTTTTAAAACGTAGTAAAATCTGGCTAAGTAAAAGCCAGTATTTTTGTCAGTATATAGTGCCACTATTAGACTAGTTAGTGTGTGGAGAAAAATAGTCTCTCAGACTAATTTTAAAGTATAGTTTTGGGGCTTTTCCTCTGTTTTTCAAAAATAGTCTGTGTTGGGCTGCGTTGTGATGCGCAAATCTTAAACATGTGAAACCGGATAGCGAAACTTCAGAATTGACAGAGGTTAGCAATGGGTGGTTTTTGTAGACAAGTTTTCCTGGCGTAATGAGGAGCTTTCATCAGCACTTTGAGGGTTGAATGTCTCTTTGAGGTTTTTCCTTCACATGCGACGGATCGAATCTGCCGATCTGTTCATCATTTCTAAAATCAGACTTACGGAAAATAAAATGTAACATGAAGAAACTGGAACTCATACGAGACAATCACCGGCAAGATAGAGTCTGCTAGGGTGACAGTTGGTTGGGAGAAACAAGCAGCCTAGAAACAACTTTATCTTAAACCTGGCAGCTGACTCTGTAAATGCAGTAAATGCTTAGTGGAAAAGCAATATTATATGCACTGGCCTGGCGCTGGATGTGGAGAGGAAATGGAATAGAACTCAACTGTACCTGGTGTTACAGAAAATCACAGCAAAATGCCGAGAAGAGTTCAATAGCAAGCTGGTTGATGAAGAAACTTCTAGCTCCAAGATTGAGTCCGCTAAAAAACTTTCTTATTGAAAAGCAAAAGATTGTTCCTGACATCATGTGAATTTCATTGAACATAAACGTCATATTGGAATGAAGAAAATTCTATGAAATTAGTCTGTGTGGAAAATTAGTCTAACACAGACTAATTTTGATATTGCACATTGAACAGTTGGTTTCAGAATTAGTCTCATTTAGACTAATGGCACTAAACAGTGTAGCTTCGTATGCTTTCATCAGTAACAAACAGGGCTAGCCGAAGTTAAGTGAATGTGCATTTGTTGGCAAGTTGTCTTGCCATAAAAGTAATTTGAACAAAATTCAGGTTTGTAAACAAAATAGGCAAAAATGGTAATAAATTTTGCCAAATCTATTACTAATGATCAAAAGTAAGTAAAACACAAAATACACATTGAGTTTATTACATCATATGCGAAAATGCAATTTTATTTTTACATTATTTCTTTACTACATTAAAACAACAAGTGATGATCAAAATCAAAACAGATGCCTGTAATAAAATGGAGAAATAGATAATTTAGGAATTAACAGCAACTGTACAAGTGTTTACAGTTTAAAAGTGCTGGAATTAATAAAACTGTGCAAGTGTTTCATGTAAAATACACTGCCTGAGCATTCATCACAGCAAAAAAACTGGTTCATGGTTTTCATTGTTGACAAGATTGGATGGCATCACCATGTCTCAGTGTTGCCACGTGTGACGTCACAGTTACATGGGTTGCTACGTGTGATCCCGCAAAGGGATCACTGGTTGAGAGTGTTGCCATCAGCAACTGTCTCGTCCTTTGTTGAGTAACACAGCTCCAGGAAACCAGCAGCCATCTCATGGACTAGCGATCGGTCCGGAATTTGCTGTGACATGCCGTAGATGGCACCCTGTTAAGAAAATCAAAATAAAAAAGTAAAAATGCAATTAAAAACTTCATTTTGCACAAAATAAGGAAACAGAATAGCAGAATAGCAAAGTGCTATTTCATGCAAAAATTTCAATACAGAGGCAGTAACACAATAATAGGACTAACTCTTTCCAGATTTGGAAGTCAGTCAAAGTCAGACCAGCCATTTAATTCATCAATTAATTCACCAAAACAATGATAATCGTAATATCAACATAATGATAGACAAGCCAATTAAGAAAGCAATCCACCTATTACCAATAACAAATCAACTGAACAATCAAACATATAACTCACCAGTCAGTCAACCCAACCAACCAACAAGCCAACCATCTGAGCAGATAACCAACTAAACACACTGAACACACACTCAGCTAGTCAGCTAACCAACAACTATCCAAATCACAACACACTCTACCAACTCATTAGCTCTATTATGCATTTTCGAGCACCAGAGAGTCATCTCTTAAATGCACATGGAATTCCACACTATATAGAAGCTTAAAGGTCACACGTAACATAAAAATAAGTTTTCTTTAATAAAGCCAGCCGTAACTTAAAATGTGACATAATTATATTTAATTTCATGGCTTCTTTCCTAATGAAATCGGGCCTTGAAGTTGCATTTTCCCCCAAAACATTTTGTTTGGTATCGCTCACCTGTGAAACTTCAGAAAATCGCAGGTTAAACAATTTCCTAGCAACGGCTTCCTTGGATACCGCATTGTTTCTGTGATGCTGAACTTGTAAACAATGCTACACAGTGAAATGTAACACGTGGTAACCAAACTCAAATGTTGGCGTAGGAAAGTAGTAAAGAGCTCCTGGTGTCATTTAAAGAGCAAAGGGAGCGAAATGAAGTTCCAGACTTTTTTTGCAAATGATACATTCACACCAGATTTCTTCTTATATAAACCACCAAGAAAAATTTAAAAGCATCAGAAAATTTTAGTTGGGTATTTTCATTCTGTTTTTGTGTAAAACTGAAACTTCATTAAGTATGTCGTATTTGACCTTTAATTATCTCTGTCGTGCACTTTCCAGCATCAGCGAGTCATCTCTCAAAATGTACACGAATAACTTACCACACCAGAAGCTTCCTTTTTAGGATCTTTCATTATCTCTGTTACACTTTCGAGCATCAGCAAGTCATTTCTCGAAATCTACATGAATAACTCACCACACCAGAATAGGACCTATCATTATCTCTGTTATACTTTCGAGCATTGGCGAGTCATTTCTTAAAATGTACATGAATAATTCACCACACCAGAATAGGATCTTTCATTATCTCTGTTATACTTTCGAGCATTGGCGAGTCATTTCTAAAAAAAGTACATGAATAACTCACCACACCAAAATAGGATCTATCATTATCTCTGTTATACTTTCGAGCATTGGCGAGTCATTTCTTAAAATGTACATGAATAACTCACCACACCAGAATAGGACCTTTCATTATCTCTGTTATACTTTCGAGCATTGGTGAGTCATTTCTTAAAATGTACATGAATAACTCACCACACCAGAATAGGACCTTTCATTATCTCTGCTATACTTTTGAGCATTGGCGAGTCATTTCTTAAAATGTACATGAATAACTCACCACACCAGAATAGGACCTTTCATTATCTCTGTTATACTTTCGAGCATTGGTGAGTCATTTCTTAAAATGTACATGAATAACTCACCACACCAGAAGCTTCCTTTTTAGGATCTTTCATTATCTCTGCTACACATTCTCGAGCATCAGCGATAAATTTGTCTGCCACTCCCTGTTGTGTCCAAAGCTGCGTCACACAAATGTGAAAGCTGTGAAAAAAGACAAACACATTGATTTTCACATTTTTTCACAGCGTTAAGTCACATTAACTTTGTTTACTGTCATTTTACAACCATCGAACGATGAATGACAGAATTTATACCGTTGCGGAAGTTACAACTTTCTTACTGTGAGTGAGTGTTTGGTTTTTTAATCTGAGACTTGAATTGGACAAAAAACTGCAGATGTCGTGAGTGTACATTTTTAGATAAGTCAACAAAATTCAGCAGAAACAAGTGCAATAAATTAGCCAAGGCTTTAAAGAAAACGTTTTACCTGCACAAAGCTTAAAAAATTCATCTTGAAATTCGTATCACTTACATAATATCTTACCGCATACAGAGCTTGTATTAGCAATAATACTGCATAAAACTAGTAATTTAAACTCCCGCGATGATTGTTAGGTGCAGCCATTTTAACAGTAGATCATTTGAAACAAGTTTAGATAACATTGTGTAGAACTTGAAACAAGTAATCAGAGTATTTGTAGTGCACACTTCACTAACTAAGCAAAAGTATAAATGACTTTTTCTTGTGATTCTTGTCAGCAAGATTAAAATACATTTTTTGGTGAGTCAGTGGTGCACGCGGAGGTGAATCAGTGACATTTTTCCATTTGGTATAAATATTTTAAATTACTAAGAATTTTCTTTTCTAGTTACATAAGTCTTTCAATCAGGCAAGTGTAATGCAAAGTAAAATAGCTTTGTGTGTAGTTTTTTTCCTTTAAAATTTTTCTTCCGTTTTTAATATTTTTCAAGGACTACGGGCCACTGCAAGCACATGTTAAAAGAATATTAGTTAGCTATACTTACCCAGTTGGGTACTGTAAAATGTTAAGGTTCCAACCTCTCTCTGACAGAGCATCGCTAAGTCGATAGATATTGAAAACATCTGATCCCACTGCTATTACGGTCACTTCCGGCTTGCCACGAATCACTAAACCATCTATAGCTCTCAGACTAAAATTGAAAAACAAATTACCGCTGCTGTAGTTTCTATTCTGAATTTAAGTAACTTGTGGCACTTTTAGTTATCACTTGTAGCATTTCAAGGAAGATTTAGATTTTAGAGCTAGAAAGAATTTTAGAAAGAAAATTCAGAAAGAGTTTTTAACTAACTAGTATCGGTTGTAATGTTTCAAGAAAGAACTGCTTTATCCACAGTTCAAAATGTCGAACAGTAATTATTTCTGAACTATGACTGCATGAGCAAGTACTGGTGGATTTACTTAATAAAATAAAAGGCACTTGCTTTTGGTTCGATATTTTATGCTAATTTATTTGGTGTTAAATTTTGGTTTTAAAATTAATCATTAGTGGTAATCGCTAATCAGTTTCTATTATATACTGTCGAACCTTGTTGATTTAAACAGTTCATTCGACTGGAATTAGACAGTTTTTAAAACTGATATCCTCACCATGCAAATATATGTACAAGCAGAAATGCAGAAAAAATAAAGTAATAGAAATAGAAATAAAATCAAATAGATATACATACATACAAATACTTATAAATAAAGACATATTAACAAAAAGTTAGCAGATGTGACACATTAATAATATACCAATTAAATAACAATAACTATCTTAAAATTTATCATAAATACATAAAAGGCCCTGAGGTCCGATCACATTAAAACGTCTAGTACTCCTAATGTAATTTTGAATGCAATAAAATTTCTACAGTTAGCAACAATATTAAAATCACCACTTCCTAAAAGAAACAATGAGAACAGTTCACTATTACTATATTGTAAAAAATTGATATTTAAATGCCATAATATGTTATTTAATTGACTGAACGTAACATCTCTGGCTTGATAATAATGAGGGCATTCTAGGAAGAAATTTTCAAAATAATAACCACAACCACAATTTGGGGAGACAATTAGACCTTCAGAAACTTTGCAGCCTTCAAAAACAAATCACCAATTAATTAACTAAAGCTAATATGCATGCGTCATAATATCTCTCTTTATAGCGCCAACCCAGTTTAACACCCAGACTTTTGGCAAAACAAAATATCGATGTTTGCACAGATGTATGTATTAACGCTCACCTTTATAATGCCAACCTAGCTTAATGCCCAGATTTTTAGCAAAACAAAATATCGATATTTACACAGATGTATGTATTAACGTGCATCATTATAATGCCAACCTTGCTCAACGCCCAGATTTTTAGCAAAACAAAATATCAATGTTTGCACAGATGTATGTATTAATGCACATCGTTATAATGCCAACCTAGCTTAACACCCAGACTTTTGGCAAAACAAAATATCAATGTTTGCACAGATGTATGTATTAACGTGCATCATTATAATGCCAACCTTGCTCAACGCCCAGATTTTTAGCAAAACAAAATATCAATGTTTGCACAGATGTATGTATTAACGTGCATCATTATAATGCCAACCTTGCTCAACGCCCAGATTTTTAGCAAAACAAAATATCAATGTTTGCACAGATGTATGTATTAATGCACATCGTTATAATGCCAACCTAGCTTAACGCCCAGATTTTTAGCAAAACAAAATATCGATGTTTGCACAGATGTATGTATTAATGCACATCGTTATAATGCCAACCTAGCTTAATGCCCAGATTTTTAGCAAAAAAAATATCGATGTTTGCACAGATATATGTATTAATGCACATCGTTATAATGCTAAACTCACTATAACACCAACATTTTCTGCAGTCCCAAAGTGGGTGGTATAGCGGCAATTTAAAAAAAAAATGTAAATTAGCAATTTTCAAAGGTTTTCAAACATTTCTGTTTTGTTGGTGCATAGCAATAAGTGCAATAAGCCTTTTCACATTTACAGCAACTGATGATGATCGTGAAAAGGTCAAAGCTTAAGTGTACTAGATAACATATTTGTGTACACTTGACAATGCCTCGCAGCCCATGTTACTGAAATAGTAACAGTTTTAACAGCTAGCTAGAACCTTACCTGGTTCTTTTCTTCTTGTTCCCAAGCAAGATCCTGCTAATAAATCACTCCACACACAGATTTATGCATAATTAACTAGAGTCCGCATAAAACAACTGAAGTTACTGAACTGATGTGGCATACGGCTTTGTTTTACGCACATGTCACGTGACTGTTGTAGTTAAGATGCCTTGCTGTGGTGCACCTAACCTTCGACCTGCAGCAGCTGTGCGTGCGCACAACAAAACTGCTAAAAGGCCTATTCAAATTTAAAATTGTTCAGCAGTCAGCATGAATTACATAGCAATATGATATGGGATACCTCATAAAATTTTCACTATTATTGCTTTTATAATTATAACTGATAAAAACAATAATTCTGCAAGAAGCAAAGATGATGGCTTTAAGTCTACAGTTTAACTCCTTAAGTTCATTTGTTAAAACTTGCCAAAGCGAGTAGGAAAATGTCTGGAACTCGCAAAAATTTCTGAAACCATTCTGGCAATTCTATTTATCAGGCCACTAAAGTGCACCAATTGTGCAACTGCAGCATTCGTTCTTGCTGGATTCAGTTTCGGCACCAAAAGAAAGATCCCTGAGCTTAACAAAAATTAAGTAATCTAAGATACCACGTTGAGTACATTAATGCACAATTTCTAAAGTTTTCAAGATAGTTTTTAGGTTTTCAAGATAGTTTCAAGTTTTTCCAGCATGGTCCTTGTAAGTACATAGTATCTGCACTATAAACAACACAAGAAACACTTATGCACGATCACTAACAGTTGGTAGTCAATTTCTTTACTTTCACCTGTTGTTTTCTACTCACATCTAATGATCTTCTTGAAGGCCAACCTGAACTTACTGTGTGAAGCTGCATATATTATCGGATTGGCAGCACTGTTGCAGAAGCCAACCAACAGGAGGAGCTCAAAAACTTTCCCCGGCACGTGCAACTTAGAGAGCTCCCTGATTAGTTGTGCGATGGCTGCCGGACCCCAACAAATAAAGAACACGGCAGTGACAACGGTCAAAGTTTTCGTTGCCTTCATCTCAGTAACTTTTATATTGGTTTGCTGGTTTTGAATCTGAATTTGCAAAATCTGCCTCCTCGCAGCTTTCCATATTAGTGAGTACAGTAGCAACATGACAAACATGGGCAAGTAAACAGTCATAAAGGTAGAAACACCATACACCACAAAATCATATCCAGCCAGGCAAATCAAAACGATCGAGTAAAACCATGCTGCAAATATGGCAATGGCTAAACTTCTTCTAGTGATATAAATGTTGTACTTGTAAGGATATAAAACTGCAAGATATCTTTCGAGGGCTATCAGACACAGGTGTGCTGTACCCACACTAAACACAATGATGTGAACAGTTCTTAAATGAAATCTATGACGTGCTTGAAACAACCAGAATGTAACCTCTAAGGGCAGTGCTAACAGTCCATACAAAAGATCCGTTATGGCTAGTGACACAATAAGCACATTCATTTTTGTTTGCAGCTGTTTGTACTTGGAAACTGCAACCACAAGTAACAAGTTACCGGTAATTATAATCAAAACTAATGTTACAACTACGCACAAAACCAATACAGGGACAGTATGAGACCATTTATGAGTACTGCTAATGACTGCTAGTATAGAAGAGTTTGTAGTATTTCCAGCAGACATTGCTGAATTGAAAGCAGCATTATAAGTCTTATGACAAGTTGTTTAGTCACTTCATAAGATTATCGACTGCTAGAAGAGTCTTTAAAACACGCTGACAGTAAAATCGTCCAGCTAAAATAGTGAACTACAGAGAACAAGAAAATAAGGTGCGCTGTGGTGTAGCAAGCGGCACAGCCACCTAGAATCCAAAAGACACAGGTTAAAATCCGACAGAAGAAACCAAATTTTTTGCTCACTTTCAAATTGTCTTCACTTCTGTTAGTTATAAAAATGTCAACAGATGTCACTACACTACATACAAACACCAGTCACCACCATTTCTAGGGCTGGTGTTCCCATTTATTAGAATTATTAGACTAACAGAAGCTCGTGTACTTTAAGCTGATAAAGTTTCCCACAAGATGAGCTGAGCTGTTCATAGCCACCTTCACACCACGTCTTTATATCTTTTTTTCACATTCACCTCAGATGATAATACAGCATTTCAAGAAACTTTGATAATCATATAAATTTTACTAATAATTTCCTTACTTATTCTGTCCCCTACTAAGGCTAAAAGCAAAGTGAACTGAGAGTTGCATGTTTACTTCGAAGCATGCACGGCAGCTGAGCCAACGAAAGAATGGCACCTTTAGGCTTTGTTGACTAGGCACCGCCAATTAAACAATGGTGTGTTACAGCACTTATGTGCTGACTGAACAAAATATGGAGAAAACATGCTGCCCCCAAATGGAAAAAGCTCAAGCAACTATTTCAGATTCAAAATAGGTTTGCCGGGACGACTGGGGTGTTACTGATACATGGAACAACCTCCTGGATTATTTATATGATGGTGGGACAGACTGCTTCACACTTGCTTGAAAAGTACACTAAATTAAGAATTAAACTTAGATACATAATCAAGTGTCTATCTGTTAATGTATAAACCTGTGGATAGAAGGAAGGGCAGTCAGTGCTTCAGTGTAAAACTGTTAAAGGAATACAGGATGATTTTTCACAATGTATGCATTTTAACACCAATAATGCTGTAAAAGGGTTTCTGATAATTATAATAGACTAAAATCTTAATTTACGGGCAAGCCCAGCTAGTGATGACATCACATACTAACATCATTTTCAAAATCAAAAACGTTCTATGAGCATGTTGCACATGTTTGCAAAAGCAAAAAAAGAAGTACAGTGCTACTGTCAGAGATACTGTAATAATATTCAGCGTGTTGTAATAAAATGTGGCAAGTTTTAAGATAGAAATTCAAATATCAAATTTACCGCTGTACCCACACTCATGAGCTGTTGAACGTGTGTAGTTTGTCACATACAAACACATCTGAACCGAGAAGTACAGCAGCTGTTTTTTGTGCAACCTTTTCCGAAATGCAGGCACCTAGTGCCCGTCTAACTAGCGAAATGCATGTAACAGTGAAGAACTAGCGTTGCGAATGCGAAGTTGCATTTGTGTGGTTATAACTGTTTTACGTAAATCATTCTTTAAAAAATAGTATGTTTCCTTTCAATATTTTGAAGAATAGGTTGTTTTGACCTACAGTTTAACACTGTTTTGCTTTAATGTCATTCTTTCTACGTGAGTCACTGCGAGTGTGTTTGATTAGCGATTTATTATGCACTTAACATGATATGAGAGAGTGGTCAAAGCTATCGACCAGCGAGTGAGACAGGGTATTAATATCATGTAGTAATACTTTGGAGTTAAACTGTGCAAAAGGTTTGATCAGTATTAACATTGGCACTTTTGTTCTCACCTGGCATGCATCACAAACTAACCGAGAGCAAGGTTTGATCGCCGGTCAGTTTGTGAACAACTTCAATGCCACACATAAACCCATAAGTCCAAAAGCTAGAATATACGACTACTGGGAAAGCTTAAATTAGTCTTGAAGAATATACTCCTAAAAGTCTTTTACAACACTAGAAATTTGGGATGCATTCAATTAGTAAAAATTTGACAAAAAACATCTAAGAGAGCTTGACTACATTTAGAATAAACCTGTACAAAAATTTTTTTATCTGAAGAGAGAAAACAAGTTTACCTATGTGGATAAAAACGGACAAATTTTGGTTCATAATGTACAGGACACAGAAGTTGCTGAAATTAATTCAGATCATGATTAAAGTAAGGTAAACTGAAGTTATAGTTAAAACAGTGATAGACTGAGATATAGTTATAACTGTTTTTTGTTATCGAGATTTCAAAAAAAAAATACATAAAAATACAGTAGAAAATAGTAGTAGTAGTAGTGGTATAATCTTTATTGTAATTGCCACCCGAACTCATATCACTTGAATTGCTAACCTGGACCAAAAACACACATCCACAGCAATGTATTAAGTGACATTTGGGAGGATTTAGCTTTTGCTAAAGCATCTATGGCCAAGCTAGGCATGCAAAAGCAAATTTTGTTGCCGTCACTGTTTTCATTCTTAGTAAGCGCCATTAATAGCATCCTTCACAGCTTCAAGTGCAGAGGTATCATGTCTCAATTGTGATTGTCAATTTTTTTGTAATTATTTCTTTTGGTTTGGTATTTTCAGCTAATCTCATCGCAAATTAATGGATTGATGGTAACAAGAACTTAAATACACAAATCTAGTGGCTTCAATGCCAATGTTTTAAATCACATATGGATGGATAGTTGTTATAAACTTATTTTAGTTGAAAATTTTACAAGCAATCTTACTGTGAATTAATGCCTTGGTAATAGCAGTTGAGATATCAAAATTATCTAGTCACAAACGACACTAATTGGGTTTAGTTTTAATGTTTGAAATCATTCAAGGGCAGTTATTAAAACAAATCAAAAGCAGGATTTCAATTCCTCCAACCGTTGTGAGAAGGTAGATTTATGGTAACAACTGCGCAACTCTATTCACCAATAAAATGGAGCATGTGCTATACTCATTCTCACAGCAAGTAGCCAGAGTTTTCAGTCTGACATAATCAAGTTTTTCAACATCAACACTAATAACTTATTTCTTAATAATCGCTAACATTTAGTGTCGTATGATTGCATTTACTCGGCGACTTTCATTTGCATCTTATTATCTTCTTGAAGGCCGCCCTAAACTTACTGTGCGAAGCTGCATATATTATTGGATTGGCAGCACTGTTGCACATACTGAGGAGCAGCATGACATGAAAAATGTTACTGGGCACGGCAAATGTAGAGAAGTCATGAATCATTCGTGCAAGCAATGCTGGACCACAAGTAACAAAAAACACAATGGTGACAACTGTCAAAGTCCTAGTTGCCTTCATCTCAATCACATTTGTGTTAGTTTGTCGGTTCTGATCATGAATTTGCAAAATTTGCTTTCTTGCAGCTTTCCATATCAATACATACAATACCAGCATGACAAACATAGGGAAAATAACTGTCATTATTGCGAAAACAGCACGCTTCACTAAATCGTAGACATCCAAGAACACCAAAATGACTGAGTAAAACCATACTGAAAATATGGCAATGGCTAACATTCTCCTCGTGATGTAAATGCCGTACTTGTAAGGATATAAAACTGCAAGGTATCTTTCAGTTGCTATCAGACACAGGTGTGTTGTACCCACAGTAAACACTGCCCAGCGAACAGTATCTAAATACTTTACAAGACCTGTTAGAGAAAACCAATATATGATTTCTAAAGGCAGCATTAGCAGCCCAAACAATAGATCCGTTGTTCCTAGTGACACAATAAGCACATTCATTTTTGTCTGCAGTTGTTCGTACTTGCAAACTGCGATCACAGTTAATAAGTTACCAATAATTATCACCAAAAATAATGCTACTTCGATGCACAAAACCACTATGGGCACGGCAATGAACCAGCTGTGAGCCCTGCTAATACTACCTGCCAGTATAGATAAGTTTGTAGCATTTCCGTAGGACATTGCTACATAAAGAAGTAGCCACTACAAGACATTTTTTGGTCACTCCGTAAGATCATCAGCCGTACGAACACCACAAAAACATCCCCTGGGAAACAGTGACAATAAACGCTATTCATTTTCCATTCAGGAAAGCTGATCAGCTACCAAGGTAAGTGTCACAGCTTTAAGATGAAATTCCCAATGGTGTAACTTCAATTTCCAGTGAACAATAAAGAAACTTATCTGATTCTAATTGATTTTACACGTCCGTCAAAAACTCCAAAACACGTTACTGCATTATGAAAATTGATATACTGTTTGTAGCATGCTTTATGGGACTAGCAGTGCCGTCTAGTAGAATTATTACTAAACGTACAGCAGCAAGTGTAGTTTTAAGCTTAAGCTTGACTAGAACAGCTGTTAGCAGTCCGTCACTGATTTAGATATTTAGACTGACAGTGACTGCATAGCATAACTTTCCTAACTATTAAACCAAATCACGAACCCAGTAGTTCTGAAAAGAAAGAGAACTGTTTTCACTTGGAAATGATACCTAGTGGATGCCTCTCAAGGAGATCTGCACCCACACAACTACTGAAAAGAGCAACAACAAGTAGAGGTAGCTGAGTCAACAAGAGAATTACACCTTTTCAATGTTCTTCAATGTCACCACGTGTTTGTCTAACAAACAAACAGTCTGTGTGACATGATTTATGTGTTCAAGGAGGTGAGAACCCAATGCTCCAAAATAAGTATCGCACCTAGACTACAGGAACAAGAGACCCACACCCTTGGCCTGCTGTTCAATAGGTATTTCTAGGTGTTTGTCTGGCAACACCAAACAAACGGCTGCATTTCATCACTTGTGTAACATTGATGAAAGAGTGCTGGTGAGAAAACAATGCCTCAAAACACATAGCAAACTCCAAACTGGTGGTAGACATTACCACAAAATGCAATACCCCGTTACTGATTATTGGCAGACGCAAATTTTTGAATTCATAATTCTCTTCTTGCCGATCCAATGCATTCACATGCAACAATTTGAAGTGCAGTGATCTTACAAATTTAATTTCTGAATAGTACCATCATAAATGATCCACAAAATAATTATCTGGAAAATCCAAATGTATTATGACACTTGGTAATTCAGTTTCTAGTTCAAAAGGGTCTCCGTCTACCACAAATAAAACTAAAGATATTAATGGAATTTTTGTTAATACAGTTCCAACTTTTTCGACACTGAGTTCCTACTAGCGAGTTCTCGCATTCTCATTTTCTTTATCAGATAAGTACACTTATCAAAAACAGTCCAAAAATGTGTTTATCACTTTTATGATTTGAACGCATTAGGCCCTGGCACAGAGTCGGCTCTTCTGTAGCGTAGACAGTAAATTCAGTCCCTGTTTACTATATAGACATAGATTTTGAATTCATATCAAATAAATGTGAACTAGTGTCTCCAGAGGTCTTAATTTTCATTCGCATCTTGTAATCTTCTTGAAGGCCATCCTGAACTTACTGTGTGATGCTGCGTATATTATTGGATTGGCAGCACTGTTGCAGAGGATGAGGGGTACAACGATTGTAAAAACATTATTAGGCACGGAGAATGCAGAGAAGTCACGAATCATTTGTGTGAGCAATGCTGGACCACAAGTAACAATAAACAAAATGGTGACAACTGTTACAGTCCTAGTTGCCTTCATCTCAATCACACTTGTGTTAGTTTGTCGGTTTTGATCATGAATTTGCAACATTTGCTTTCTTGCGGCTTTCCATATCAATACATATAGTGTCAGCATGACAAATATAGGGAAAGTAACAGTCATTATTGCGAAAACAGCACGCTTCATTAAATTGTATTCATTCAAGCACATCAAAATGACTGAGTAAAACCATACTGCAAATATGGCAACGGCTAACATTCTCCTCGTAATATAAGTGTTGTATTTGTATGGATGTAAAACTGCAATGTATCTTTCAATTGCTATCAGACACAGATGTGCTGTGCCCACACTAAACACTATCAAGCCAACAATCTCTAAATATTCTACAAGGTGTGTTAGAGAAAACCAATATATGATTCTTAAAGGCAGTACTAACAGCCCATACAAGAGATCCGCTACAGCCAGTGACACGATAAGCACATTCATTTTTGTCTGCAGTTGTTCGTACTTGCAAACTGCAATCACAACTAACAAGTTACCAGTAATTATGACCAAAACTAGTGCTTCTTCTATGCACAAAACCACTATGGGTACAGCGTAGGACCATTTGTCAGCACTGCTAATGCTGCCTGCTAGTATAGAAGAGTTTGTAAGATTTCCGAAAGACATTGCCAAAAAGAAGTATGTTTTTGGTCACTCCTCAAGGTCATCAGCCATATGGACATCCGAAAGGTGTCTCATCTCCCTGGGAAACATTGACAGTCAACACTGTTCACCTTCCATTCGGAAAAGCCGGCCAGCTACCATAGTAAGTGTCACAACTTAAAAACAAAGTTTCTCCACAGTGTAGTGATGAAAGCAGTCACACAGAAAGCAAAAGACCCAAGTCTCAATTTCCAGCAGACAATAAAAGTTACCCTCTTCATTCTCGTTGATTTCACTATTTCATCAAAAACCGTTAAAAGATGTCACTACATTATGAATATTTTATTATTAGCAGAGTTGTTTAGATGATCAGCCATATGAACAGCCCCGAAATCATCCCCTGTAAAACACTGACAGTGAACACTGTTTATATTCCAGTCAGAAAATACGGTTAGCTACCAGCTTAAAAATGAAATTTTCGAATGTTGTAACAGCAAAATTTCACTTATCTGGCAAAAACTGTTAATAGATGTCACTACATTATAAACACCAATATACCGTTAGCAGCATGGTTTACACTGCTGGTATTGCCACCTAGTAGGGTTATTATTAAACTAACAGGAGCAAGTGTAGTTTTAAACTTGAGCTTGATGCTAGAAGAGCTGTCTGCAGAACATCACTTCTCTGCCCATTTACACTGACAGTGATTCATTTCACAGCACTTTGAGAAACCTTGAGAATCACTAAACCCTATCCCTATTAGGACTGAACGCAAAGTGAACTGCTTTCACTTGTGAATGACACTGGAATGTGTGCCACTCACGAAGAGGTGTTTGTGCGTCACAAAAGAACTAAAGAGCAGAATCGAACTGTAGCAGCTGTGCCAATGAAAGACTCACACACTTGGTCTGTTGTTCAATTCTGAAGGACAAAACCAAACAAACAATTCTACATTATATAAATTGAGTTTAACACGTCGTTTATTGAATACAGACAATTGTTTTAAGATAAATGCCATTTTCAAAGCTAAAGATTAAACCAAAAGAAATAATCACTACATTTGAGACACTAAAATTACACAACCATTACAAAATCAAAACAGTGAAAACTAAGTGAACATCTTGAGTAGTGGAGAAAATATCCAGCACCTTGGAGACAATTGAGGCTTTGTATATTAAGACGTTTGCATTTTAAAAATGACTAAGAAATAACTAGAAACCGCAGGCTGCTGCCTTCTGTTGGTGGCAAATGTAATGAATAGTGAACAAAATCTGCCATTTTAGCATGTAATCATTATAATCCCAGAACGTTTCACAAAGTTTTTATTTGTACCACTTCATTACATTTGCAACAAATAGAAAGCAGCAGTTATCCCTTAGACACTTTTAAAAAATGCAAACTTCTTAATCATGGTCATGAATTTAAATGCCTAATATTTTTTCCTTCAAATATTAGAGTTTTAATTTAAAACTGTTTCACTCTCAGTTCTCAGTGTAGAATTATAATTTCTAATTGTGACTGTAACAACATATTTCTATTAAAATTTTTACAGCAGTCTTACTGTAAATTAATGGCTTGATAATGACAATTAATGTAGATATCAAAATTATCTGGTCACGAATGACAATAACTGGTTTTAGTTTTAATGTTTGAAATCATTCAAGGGCAGTTGTCAAAATTAATCAAAGGGAGGATTTCAATTCCTCCAACAGTTGTGAGAAGGCAGATTTATGGTAACAACTTTGCAACTCTATTCACCAGTAAAATGGAGCATGTGTTGTACTCGTTCTCACAGCAAGGAGCCAGAGTTTTCAGTCTGACATAATCAAGTTT
The DNA here is from genome assembly GCA_030141605.1 of Tubiluchus corallicola. Taxonomy (NCBI): domain Eukaryota; kingdom Metazoa; phylum Priapulida; class Priapulimorpha; order Priapulimorphida; family Tubiluchidae; genus Tubiluchus; species Tubiluchus corallicola. Next base: position 34,625 of record JAQGDQ010000330.1, read on the forward strand.
TTCAACCACACTCTTGGTTAAACAGCATTTACTGCAAGTTAAAGTAAGAAGAACGTATTTCTGTATAATCATTAACATTTAGTGTTGTATGATGGCATTTACTCAGCGACTTTCATTTGCATCTAATGATCTTCTTGAAGGCCGCCCTGAACTTACTGTGTGAAGCTGCATATATTACTGGATTGGCAGCACTGTTGCAGAGGGCGAGGAGTAGAATGATTATAAGGATATTATTGGGCACAGAGAATGTAGAGAAGTCATTAATCATTTGTGCAAGCAATGCTGGACCACAAGTAACAAAAAACACAATGGTGACAACTGTCAAAGTCCTAGTTGCCTTCATTTCTATCACATTTGTGTTAGTTTGTCGGTTCTGATCATGAATTTGCAAAATTTGCTTTCTTGCGGCTTTCCATATCAATACATACAATATCAGCATGACAACCATAGGGAAAATAACCGTCATTATTGCAAAAATAGCACACTTCACTAAAGTGTATTCATCCAAGTACATCAAAATGACTGAGTAAAACCATATTGCAAATATGGCAACGGCTAACATTCTCCTCGTGATGTAAATGTTGTACTTGTAAGGATGTAAAACTGCAAGGTATCTTTCAATTGCTATCAGACACAGGTGTGCTGTACCCACACTAAACACTATCCAGCGAACAATCTCTAAATATTTTACAAGATGTGGTTGAGAAAACCAATATATGATTTCAACAGACATCCCCAATGGTCCATACAAGAGATCCGCTACTGCTAGTGACACGATAAGCACATTCATTTTTGTTTGCAGTTGTTCGTACTTGCAAACTGCAATCACAGTTAACAAGTTGCCAATAATTATGACCAAAGCTAGTGCTACTGCTATGCAGAAAACCATTATGGACAGAGTAGAAGACCATTTATTAGCACTTTCAATGCTACCTGCTAGTATAGAAGAGTTTGTGAGATTTTTGAAAGACATTGCTAAAAAAAGTACATTTTTGGTCACTCCTTAAGGTCATTAGCCATATGGACATCCAAAAAGTGTCTCCTCCCCCTGGAAAACATTGACAGTCAACATTGTTCACCTTCCATTCGGAAAAGCTGACCAGCTACCATAGTAAGTGTCAGAACTTAAAAACAAAGTTTCTCCACAGTGTAAAACACTGACAGTGAATACTGTTTACATTCCAGTCACAAAATACGATTAGCTACCAGCTTAAAAATGAAATTTTCCAATGTTGTAACAGTAAAATTTCACTTATCTGGGAAAAACTGTTAATAGATGTCACTACATTATGAACACCAATATACTGTTAGTAGCACGGTTTACACTGCTGGTATTGCCACCTAGTAGAATTATTATTAAATTAACAGGAGCAAGTGTAGTTTTAAGCTTGAGCTTGATCCTAGAAGAGCTGTCTGCAGAACATCACTTCTCTGCCCATTTACACTGACAGTGATTCATTTCTTAATAACATTGAAAGCAAAGAGAACTACTTTCATTTGTGAATGACACTGGAATGTGTGCCACTCAAGAAGAGGTGCTTGTGTGTCACAAAAGAACTAAAGAGCAGCATCGAACTGTAGCAGCTGTGCCAATGAAAGCCTCACACATTTGGTCTGTTGTTCAATGCTGAAGGACAAAACCAAACAAACAATTCTACATTACACAAACTGAGTTTACCACGTCGTTTATTGAATACAGATAATTGTTTCACCATAAATGCCATTTTCCAAGCTAAAAACTAAACCAAGAGAAATAATCACTACATTTGCGACACTAAAATTACACAACCATTACAAAATCAAAACAGTGAAAACTAACTGAACATTCTGAATAGTGCAGGACCTTGGAGACAACTGAGGCTTTGTATATTAAAATGTTTGCAGAGCGTTTCACAAAGTTTTTCTTTGTACCATTTCATTGCATTTGTGCCAATAGAGGAGAGCAGTATGTAGTCACCAGTCTCTTGGACATTTTTAAAATGCAAAATTCTTAATCACGGTCATGATTTTAAATGCCTAATATGTTTTCTTTCAAATATTAGAATTTTAATTTAAAACTGTTTTACTCTCTGCTCCAACCATAGAATTATAATTTCTTAATTGTGACTGTAATAACAATTTTCATTTAAAATTTTTAAAGCAATCTTACTGTGAATTAATGCCTTGACAATGACAAATGAGATATCAAAATTATCTGGTCACAAGCGACAATAACTGGTTTTAGTTTTAAAGTTTGAAATCATTTAAGGGCAGTTATTAAAACAAATCAAAAGCAGGGTTTCAATTCCTCCAACAGTTGTAAGAAGGTAGATTTATGGTAACAACTTTGCAACTCTATTTACCAGTAAAATAGAGCATGTGTTGTACTCGTTCTCACAGCAAGGAGCCAGAATTTTCAGTCTGACATAATCATTAACATTTAGTGTTGCATGATGCCATTTACCAAGTCACTTTCATTCGCATCTAATGATCTTCTTAAAAGCCGTCCTAAACTTACTGTGGGAAGCTGCATATATTATTGGATTAGCAGCACTGTTGCAGAAACCAAGCAACAAGAAGACCTCAAAAACTTTCTGGGACATGGAGAACGTAGATAGATCAATGATGAGTTCTGCAAGAGCCGATGGACCCCAAAAAATAAAGAACACTGCAGTGACAATGGCCAGAGTCTTTGTTGCCTTCATCTCTGTCACTTTTAGATTAGTTTGCTGGTTTTGATTGTGAATTTGGAAAAGCTGCTTTCTCGCTGCTTTCCATATTACTGAGTACAGTAGCAGCATGATAAACATGGGCAAAAAAACTGTCATTGTATTGAAAACGCCATATATCGCCAAATCGTATCTTTCCAGGAACATTGATACGATCGAGTAAATCCATGCTGTCAATATGGAACCTGCCAATGTTTTTCTCGTGACATAAATATTGTACTTGTAAGGATGTAAAACTGCCAGGTATCTTTCGAAGGCTATCAGGCACAGGTGTGCTGTACTGGCACTGAACACTACAATGTGAATGGCGCCTAAAGCAAATCTATGGCGTGCTTGGAAGAACCAGAATGTAACCTCTAAAGGCAGTGCTAACAGCCCATACAATATATCCGTTACAGCCAGTGACATGACAAGCACATTCATTTTTGTCTGCAGTTGTTCGTATTTGCAAACTGCAATCACAACTAACAAATTACCAGTAATTATAACTAAAACTAATGCTACTACTATGCATAAAATGACCACAGACACAGTATGAGTCCATCTATGAACACTGCTCATGCTATCAGAAAGTAAAGAAAAGTTTGTAGCATTTCCGGAGGACATTTCCAAATAAAGAAGTCGGAACTACGAGGTATCTTTTGGTCATTCCATAAGATAATCAACCATACAGGCACTCTGAAAGCATCCGGACAATAAAAAAATTTCTCCTACATTCTTATTGATCTGACAAGTGCATCAAAACTGTCAATAGATGTCACTGTGTTATGAATATTAATATACTGTTAGCGGTGCGGTTTATGGGACTGGTATCTCCATCCAGTAGCATTATTACTAAACTAACAGAAGCAAGTGTAGTTTCTTTCACTTCATCGCCTTTTTACACTGACAGTGGTTGTACACAGTTTGAGAATCCTTGAGAACCATTAAAGTAAAATGCCAAAAGCTCAATTAACGTTTTTTGATGTGCTTTGTTAATTATCCCATCCTTATTAGCAGCGAAAGTAGAGGGACATGTTTTCGCTCGTGGATGATGTTCAGCGGACGCTTCACAAAGAGGGCCCACATATGCCCAGAAAACATTAAAAAGAGCAGCATCAAGCAGCACCTCTGTTGAGTCAACAAGAGAATTTCACCTTTTGGATGCTCTTCAATACTGCCACGTGTTTGTCTGGTGAAAAACAAAGAAGGCTATGTTACATCACTTTTGTGTTTGCGGACAGAACAATACAATGGTCAATAATGTTCCTCAAACATTGTGTCTAGGCATTGAAAACAAGAGAATTGCACCCTTGGCAACCCGTTCAATATTTCCAGGTGTTTGTCTGGCAAAATCAAATAAACAGCTGTATTACATCACATATAATGTTCATAAAGGATGCTGGTGAGAAAACAATGTTTTCAAATATATAGGAAACTTCAAACAGGCAAAAACCAAGATCAGAACGTACTATGACGCATGTTAATTTAGTAAATTAATGGATTTTTGTCCATATTTCTCCGACTTTTTTGATACCGAATGCTTATTGTTCCATTTGCCCTATTTTTTGCTGCCACATCTATATACCACACTAAGACGAGACTTGAATCAGTCCAATACGGGCTCAAACCTGGGCCCACCCCATCTGCAATGAAAATATCATTCTCACCCTCTCACTTTATCAGTTAAGCATACTTATAAAAAACAAGGAAGAAAATATGTGCTTACAACTTGCGATTTGAATGCAGGAGGCCTTGCCACAGCTTTGGGCCTTCTGTAGTGTAAACAGTAAATTCAGTCCGTTTTACAACATAGAGACAGATATGTACATCAGATAAATTAAACCTGAACTCGTTCATCTTGAGGTGTAGACCAAGAACCCCAAAACAGGCATCTACAGCAGGGTGCTAAGTAACATTAGAAAGGTTTCAGCTTTCAGTAAAACATAACACCCTTCAAGCTAAATATACAAAAGTAAAGTGCTGTTGCCATCATTGTTTTCATTCTTAGTAAATGCCATTAATAGTCTCCTTCACAGCTTCAAGTGCCGACATATAGTCTCTAAATTGTGATTGTCAATTTTTTGTAATAATTCATTTTGGCTTAGTATTGTAAGCCAATTTCATTGCAAATTAATGCATTGATAGTAACTATTAAGAACATCAAATAATCCTTCAACACGCAAACCTTGTGGCTTCAATTCCAATGTTTTGAGCCACATATGGATGGATAGTTGTTACAAACAGTCAGAGGCGAAATTTTAGCTGCTTCTGCAGATATAGAGGCAGTGGATTTCTGGCAACAACTTTCTAACCTTGTTTAGCAGGCTACTTAAAACCGATAGCTGACATACTCATTCTTGCTGTCCTCAGGTGTGGCACAATGCGAGAAAACCATAATTGTTGATGAAATTTGAGTAAAATAAGTTCCCACCCTGAGCCATTTAATACACAATTTCATTATTAAAGAAATATATTAAAGTACGTTAGAATGACCATTCTGTTAATGCAGCTGAAGACGTTAGTAGGTGCTAATAAAATGTTCTCTAATGAAATTTGTGCTAATAAATACTGAATGGCTTTGAAATGCCAAATTTCTTTCAGTCATTCAATTTTAATTTTTAGGCTCTCGAGACTCTAGGAATGCCAGAACCTCGCAAGTCAATCTACCCAAAAGCATATCAGCTTAAAATCAGTAACACTTTATTTTCACTCGCATCTTATGATCTTCTTGAAAGCTGTCCTGAACTTACTGTGTGAAGCTGCATATATTATTGGATTGGCAGCACTGTTGCAGAAGGCGAGAAGTAGAATGATCAGAAAAATATTATTGGGCACGGAGAATGTAGAGAGGTCATGAATCATTTGTGAGAGCAATGCTGGACCACAAGTAACAAAAAACACAACGGTGACAACTGTCAAAGTCCTAGTTGCCTTCATCTCAATCACATTTGTGTTAGTTTGTCGGTTCTGATCGCGAATTTGCAAAATTTGCTTTCTTGCGGCTTTCCATATTAATACATACAGTATCAGCATGACAACCATAGGGAAAATAACCGTCATTATTGCGAAAACAGCACGCTTTACTAAATTGTATTCATCCAAGAACATCAAAATGACCGAGTAAAACCATACTGCAAATATGGCAATGGCTAGCATTCTCCTCGTGATGTAAATGTTGTACTTGTAAGGATGTAAAACTGCAAGGTATCTTTCAATTGCTATCAGACACAGGTGCGCTGTACCCACACTAAACACTATCAAGCGAACAAGCTCTAAATATTTAACAAGATGTGGTTGAGAAAACCAATATATGATTTCTACAGACATCCCCAATGGTCCATACAATAGATCCGTTGTTGCTAGTGACACGATAAGCACATTCATTTTTGTCTGCAGTTGTTCATACTTGTAAACTGCAATCACAACTAACAAGTTACCAATAATTATGACCAAAACTAGTGCTACTGCTATGCAGGAAACCATTATGGACAGAGTAGAGGACCACTTATTAGCACTTTCAATGCTATCTGCTAGTATAGAAGAGTTTGTAAAATTTCCAAAAGACATTGCTAAAAAGAAGTATGTTTTTTGGTCACTCCTTAAGGTCATCAGCCATATGGACATCCAAAAAGTGTCTCCTCTCCCTGGGAAACATTGACAGTCAACATTGTTCAGCATCCATTCGGAAAAGCCGACCAGCTACCGTAGTAAGTGTCAGAACTTAAAAACAATGTTTCTCCACAGTGTAAAACACTGACAGTGAATACTGTTTACATTCCAGTCAGAAAATACGATTAGCTACCAGCTTAAAAATGAAATTTTCCAATGTTGTAACAGCAAAATTCCACTTATCTGGGAAAAACTGTTAATAGATGTCACTACATTATGAACACCAATATACTGTTAGTAGCACGGTTTACACTGCTGGTATTGCCACCTAGTAGAATTATTATTAAACTAACAGGAACAAGTGTAGTTTTAAATTTGAGCTTGATGCTAGAAGAGCTGTGTGCAGAACATCACTTCTCTGCCCATTTACACTGACAGTGATTCATTTCACTGCATTTTGAGAGACCTTGATAACCAATAAACTAATTTGTAACACTCATTTAACGATTTTTGATATGCTTCATTAACTACCCTATCCTTAATAGCATTGAAAGCAAAGAGAACTGCTTTCATTTGTGAATGACACTGGAATGTGTGCCACACACAAGAAGAGGTGCTTGTGTGTCGCAAAAGAACTAAAAAGCATCATCGAACTGTAGCAGCTGTGCCAATGAAAGACTCACACACTTGGCCTGCTGTTCAATGCTGAAGGACAAAACCAAACAAACAATTCTATATTACATAAACTGAGTTTAACACGTCGTTTATTGAATACAGATAATTGTTTCACCATAAATGCCATTTTCAAAGCTAAAAATTAAACCAAGAGAAATAAACACTACATTTCCGACACTAAAATCACACAACCATTACAAAATCAAAACAGTGAAAACTAACTGAACATTCTAAATAGTGCAGAAAATATGCAGGACCTTGGAGACAACTGAGGCTTTGTATATTGAAATGCTTGCAGAGCATTTCACAAAGTTTTTCTTTGTACCATTTCATTACATTTGTGCCAACAGAGGACAGCAGTATGTAGTCACAAGTCTCTTAGACATTTTTAAAATGCAAAGTTCTTAATCACGGTCATGATTTTAAATGCCGAATATGTTTTCTTTCAAATATTAGAATTTTAATTTAAAACTGTTTTACTTTCCGCTCTAAGCATAGAATTATAATACCTTAATTGTAACTGTAATAACAATTTTAAGTTAAAAATATTAAAGCAATCTTACTGTGAATTAATGCCTTGACAATGACAATTGAGATACCAAAATTATCTGGTCACAAGCGACAATAATTGGTTTTAGTTTTAAAGTTTGAAATCATTCAAGGGCAGTTATTAAAACAAATCAAAAGGAGGATTTCAATTCCTTCAACAGTTGTAAGAAGATAGATTTATGGTAACAACTTTGCAACTCTATTTACCAGTAAAATGGAGCATGTGTTATACTCATTCTCACAGCAAGGAGCCAGAGTTTTCAGTCTGACATAATCATTAACATTTAGTGTTGCATGATGGCATTTACCTAGTCACTTTCATTTGCATCTAATGATCTTCTTGAAAGCCGTCCTGAACTTGCCATGTGAAGCTGCATATATTATTGGATTGGCAGCACTGTTGTAGGGGGTGAGGAGAAGAATTATTACAAACACATTATTGGGCACGGAGATTGTAGAGAGGTCATGAATCAGTCGTGTGAGCAGCGCCGGACCACAAGTAACAAAAAACACCACGGTGACAACTGTCAAAGTCCTAGTTGCCTTCATCTCAATCACATTTGTGTTAGTTTGTCGGTTCTGATCATGAATTTGCAAAATTTGTTTTCTTGCGGCTTTCCATATCAATATCAAACAGTTTAGATTAACTGACGTCAGTTGCAACATTAGTAAAGTACAGTTTCACTCTCAATTCTAAATGTAGAGCGATAATTTCTAACTTGCGACTGTATTAACATATTTCAGTTAAAAATCTTAAAGCAATCTTACAGTGAATTAATGCTTTAATAATGACAATTAAGAAATCAAAATAATATTGCAGGAAACAATAACAGTGATTTTAGATCTACTGTTTTAAACCATAGAAGGACTGCTATTAGAATTAGAAGAAATCAAGACACCAAGTTGTGAGTCCATTTAGTCCATTAATTTCTGGCTACTCTACTTGCTAGCTAAATTAAGCATACGCTATATTCATTCTCGCTGTACCTTGTGAAGCTAGAGTGTTCAGTCTGACACAGTGAAGTTTATTAATCACAGTCTTGCTGGAAGGGCAGGATCTCTGTGAGGCAAACTACAAAAAAGCATTTCTGTATAATCATTAACATTTACTGTCATGTTAAATCACTTATCCAGTCACTTTCACTTGCATCTAATGGTCTTCTTGAAGGCCATTCAGAACTTACTGTGGGAAGCTGCATATATTATTGGATTGGCAGCACTGTTGCAGAAGCCAAGCAACACAAGAAGCTTAGAAATTTTCTTGGACAAGGAGAATGTATTCAGCTTGATGATTAGTCCTGCGATTGCTGATGGGCCCCAACAAATAAAGAACACTGAGGTGACCATGGTCAGAGTCTTTGTTGCCTTCATCTCTGTCACTTTTACGCTGGCTTCCCGGTTTTGATTGTGAATTTGTAAAAGCTGCCTCCTCTCGGCTTTCCATATTAATGTATACAGCAGCAACATAATAGACATGGGTAAAAAAAGTTGTTATGATGAAAATGACCCCCATTTCCGGGCATACCAAAATGAATGAGTAAAACCATGCACGCTATAACTATGGCAATAGCTAACATTCTACTCAAGACGTAAAGGTTGTACTTGCAAGGATGTAAAACCACAAGGTATCTTTCAAAGGCTATCAGCCACAGGTGCATTGTACCGACACTAAACACTACATGAACAGTAACTAAAAGCAATCTATGACGTGATTGAAATAACCAAAACATAACTTCAAAAGGAGGCTCCAACAACAAATACAATAAATCCGTTACGGCCAGTGACACAATAAGCACATTCATTTTTGTCTCCAACTGTTTGTACTTGTAAGATGCAATTATATGTAACAAATTGCCACTAATTATAACCAAGGTCAATACTACTGCTATGCACGAAGTCACTATGAGTACAGTACGGGACCATCTATGAGTATTGCTAATGCTATCTGATAGAACAGAAAAGAGTATTTCCATAGAACATTGCTAAATAAAGAAGTAATGACTCAAGAGTTTTTTGGTCACTCTGTAAGATCATCAATCATATGGTCACCCCAAAAGCGGTCTCTAGGAAACCTTGACAGAAAACACTGTCGACATTCTATTCAGAAAAGCCAATCAGCTACTATAGTTAAGTGTCACAGCTTAAAAATGAAGTTTTCCAAAGGTGCATCCGTAAAAGCCGTTACACGAAATCAAAAGATTCAAACTCAATTTCGGATCAATAAAACCCTCTACATTTCTAACTGATTTCACTGGTTGCCAAAAATTGTCAATAGATATCACTACGTTATGAATATTAATATACAGTTAGCAACACGGTTTACATGACTGGTATTTGCTATCTAGTAGAATTGCTACTAAACTAATAGCAGCAAGTGTAGCTTTAAGCATCAGTTTACGCTACAGGAAAGCAGCCAGCCACTTCTTTGTCTATTTACACTGATAGACGCTGATCACACAGCACTCTGAGAAACCTTCATAACCACTTAACTAAATCGTCAAAAACTCAACATTTTTGAATGTGCTTCGTTAACTGTCTATTCTGAATAGCACTGAAAGCAGAAAGAACTGTCTTCACTTGCGGATGATTTTTGTGGATAATGCTTCATAAAAACAGCTGCACATTTGCCCAAAAAACCATTAAAAAGAGTAGCATCAAGCAGCAATAGCTGAGTCAACAAGAGAATTACATCTTTTTGATGCTCTTCAATGTTGCCGCACATTTGGGTAACAAACAAACATCTCTACATGTTATATCACTTGTGTTGATCAGAACACAACTTCAAATACCGCATTTAGACCACGAGAGTAAGAGAATCACACCCTTGGCCAGCTGTTTGTTTGATAACACCAGACAAGCAACTTGTGTAACACTGATGAAAGAATGCTGATGAGAACACAATGCTTCAAAATACATAGCAAACTTTAAAACTGGTGACAGACCTTACCGCAATCATCAATAGCCCATTCATTGACTATTAGCTGAACTGAATTTTACATTTCATAATTTCTTCCTGCTGATATCACGTGTGCACATGCAACACTTTGAAGTGCACAGATTTCACTAACATAATCTGAACAGCACCATCACAAACGATCCACAAAATAATCTGGAAAATCCAAATGCATTATGACACTTGGTAATTCATTTTCTAGTTCAAAAGGGTCTCAGTCTACCACAAATAAAACTAAAGATATTAATGGAATTTTTGTTAATACAGTTCCAACTTTTTCGACACTGAGTTCCTACTAGCGAGTTCTCGCATTCTCATTTTCTTTATCAGACAAGTACACCTATCAAAAACAGTGCAAAAATGTGTTTATCACTTTTATGCTTTGAACGCATTAGGTCCTGTCACAGATTCAGCCCTGCTGTAGTGTAAACAGTAAATTTAGCCCGTTTACTATATAGACATAGCTTTCGAATTCATATCAACCAAATGTGAACTAGTGTCTCCAGAGGTCTTTATTTTCATTCGCATCTTATGATCTTCTTGAAGGCCATTCTGAATTTACTGTGTGAAGCTGCGTATATTACTGGATTGGCAGCATTGTTGCAGAGGCTGAGGGCTGCAGTGATTGTAAAAACATTATTGGGCATGGCAAACGTAGAGAAGTCATCAATCATTTGTGCAAGCATTGCTGGACCACAAGTAACAAAAAACACAACGGTGACAACTGTCAAAGTCCTAGTTGCCTTCATCTCAATCACATATGTGTTAGTTTGTCGGTTTTGATCATGAATTTGCAAAATTTGTTTTCTTGCGGCTTTCCATATCAATACATACAGTACCAGCATGACAACCATAGGGAAAATAATAGTGAATATTGTAAAAACAGCAAACTTGACTAACCAGTATTCAATCAAGTACATCAAAATGACTGAGTAAAACCATACTGCAAATATGGCAATGGCTAGCATTCTTCTCGTAACATAAGTGTTGTATTTGTAAGGATATAAAACTGCAAGGTATCTTTCAGTTGCTATCAGACACAGGTGTGCTGTACCAACACTAAACATTATCAAGCGAACAATCACTAAATGTTCTACAAGACCTGTTAGAGAAAACCAATATATGATTTCTACAAACATCCCAAATGGTCCATACAATAGATCCGTTACAGCCAGTGACACGATAAGCACATTCATTTTTGTCTGCAGTTGTTCATACTTGTAAACTGCAATCACAACTAACAAATTACCAATAATTATGACCAAAACTAGTGCTACTGATATGCAGAAAATCATTATGGACAGAGTAGAGGACCAGTTATCAGCACTTTCATTGCTACCTGCTAGTATAGAAGAGTTTGTAAAATTTCCGAAAGACATTGCTAAAAAGAAGTATGTTTTTTGGTCACTCCTTAAGGTCATCAGCCATATGGACATCCGAAAGGTGTCTCATCTCCCTGGGAAACATTGACAGTCAACATTGTTCACCTTCCATTCGGAAAAGCCGACCAGCTACCGTAGTAAGTGTCAGAACTTTAAAAACAATGTTTCTCCACAATGTAGTGGTGAAAGCAGTCACACAGAAAGCAAAAGACCCAAGGCCCAATTTCCAGCGGACAATAAAAGTTACCCTCTTCATTCTCGTTGATTTCACTATTTCATCAAAAACCGTTAACAGATGTCACTACATTATGAATATTTTATTGTTAGCAGGGTTGTTTACAGGACTGGCATGCTTTATTAGTAAACCCGCGCTTGACATTACCGGAGCTGTTAGCAGCCCATCGCGTCTCTGTCTTTTTACAATGACAGTGGTTGATTGCATAGCACTTTAAGAAACCTTGATAACCATTAAACTAAACCGTCAAATACTCAATTAACATTTTTTGATATGCTTCGTTAATTATCCAGTTCTTAGTAGCATTGAAAAGCAAAGACACCTGTTTTCATTTTCAGATGATGTTCAATGAAATCTTCACACTGAGAGCTACACATTTGCCTACAAAATAACTAAAAAGAGCAGCATCTAGCAGATGACCCAACAAGAGAATTACTTCTTTCTGATGTCCTCCAATGTCGCCATGTGTTTGTTTGGTAACACCAAGCAAACAACTCTATATTGCATCAATTATGTGTTCATGGAGGTGAGAACACAAGGTCTGAAAGCGCATGGGAAACTTCAAACATTGTCCAGGCATTAAAAACAAGAGAATACAAGGCCGGAAAATATGCAGCAAACCTCACACATTGTGTCTAGACATTGGAAACAAGAAAACACAAGGCTGGAAAATATATAAAACGTTTATGCTGAAAGTCAATAAGACGTAGGAATTACAAACAGCATTCACCCTGTCATTTCAGCTGGGCATTTCACTCACACCTACTGAATATCATACTGAAGGCCGTCCTGAGCTTAATGTGCGAAGCAGCATATATTACTGGATTAGCAGCACAGTTGCTGAAGCTGAGGAAGAGTAGGAGCACAAAAACTATCCCGGGCATTGATCACGCCGAGGAGCTCATTGATCATTTCTGCAACTGATGCTGGACCACAGCAAATAAAGAAGACACCAGCGAGTAGTGTCAAAGTCCTCGTTGCTTTCATCTCTGTCACTATTACAAAAGCTTCCTGGTTTTGATCGTGAGTTTGCAAAAGCCGCCTCCTCGCGACTTTCCATATTAGAGCAGTAACATAATAAACATAGGGAAAAAACTGTCATAATAATATTAAACACTATTATAAACATAGGAAAACCAAAACGATTGAACAAGCCCATGCTACAGATAATGTTTTGCTGGTGACATAAGTGCTGTTTTTACATGGACGTAAAACCACCAAGTATCTTTCAAAAGCTATCACACACAGGTGTGCTTCACAGACACTAAACACTACAATGTGAACAGTGCTTAAAGAAAATCTATAATGCGCTTGAAATAGCCAATACATAACCTCTAAAGGGAGTGCCAAGAGCCCATATAATAGATCTGTTATGGCTAGTGACACGAAAAGCACGTTCATTCTCGTCCGCAGTCGTTCATACTTGTGAACTGCAATCACGATTACCAAGTTGCCAGTAATTATCACCATGATTAGCACTACTGCTATGCGGAAACCTACCACTGAGGTGACTACAGGCCATTCATGTATACCACTAATGTTTGCTGCTGGTGTAGAAAAGCTTGTAACATCTTTGGCAGACATTGCTAAAGCAAGCTGCAACTGCAAGAGTTGTTAACAAGTTGTTTGGTCACTGCTAAAGCAAGCTGCAACTGCAAGAGTTGTTAACAAGTTGTTTGGTCACTGCTAAAGCAAGCTGCAACTACAAGAGTTGTTAACAAGTTGTTTGGTCACTGCTAAAACAAGCTGCAATTACAACAGCAAAAAATGAAAGTATCAATACATGTTATAAAAAACAGAACTCACTTAGCTATTACGCTAGTGCCAGGAGGTATATGTATATGTGATGTTTATCTTGAATTGGACAAGGTTGCAGTTAACCGGGAAACGATTTTCAGGGACAGAATTCTACAGTTAAGAAGTTGGAGAAAAAATGGGTTTGCAAGGAGCTGTTCTATCTCTAGGAATTTATGAGACATGCCTTAGGCCAGGATTTCTCAACCCTTTTTTCTAATATATCCTCCCACTAAGATAATACAAGCAGCCTGGATATTAAGACTTATTAAATACAAAATGGTACCAAAATGGATATCAAAGGTTCAAATTGCAATGCGATTACACAGATGCTATGCATTAACATCATAAACATACCACTTTTCAATATCCAATACTAAACTTATATGTGTGCGTGTGTGTGTGTGTGTGTGTGTGTGTGTGTGTGTGTGTGTGTGTGTGTGTGTGTATAAAAACGATAATCATTTCTATAAGAACAAGCGCTCTGCGTGCCATACTCAAAGTTTGTTGTATACACAAACCATTCAGAGCCACTGTTTCAATACAAAAACATGAACAAACATCTGTAAAAGTAAGTTTCCCTTTGTCTGCTGAATGGAACTAGGTTTAGGACAAAGTAATCTTTCGGTAGTCATCCTAGGGCCTGTAAACTGTTCTGTGAACCCCCAGAGATTTCACGAACTCCCAGCTTGAGAATGCCTGACCTAGAGTAAGCAGGAGAAGAACTAATGGCAAATCTAATCTACATACAAATCAGACTTTGTCTAAAACCAGGATGTATAATGGGTATGTACCAAGTACGGACTACGGACTTGAATGTAGACACAAGAAGCAACATGTGCTACATAAAAGGGGGTTTTCAAACAAAAATGTGGGCCGTTGACCTAAAAACCAAAACAAGAATGTGGGCCTTTGACCTCAAAACTATGAAAAAAATGTGGGCTTATGGCTTTTGCAATTTCTTCGTGTGTCAGCTAGCAAATTTGGTTACATTTTTGCAATGTAGGCACAAACAAGACTCCATATATGGATTCTGTTTAGACTGTGTGCAAACTGGTGCATACGTGGTACAAATCGGATGTGAAAAATCCGCATGAAATCTACAATAATGAAAGAGATGACGTTGCAATATTTACGCAGTAAAATAATCTTAATCTAGAAATAATGTTACCCCGATTCGATGTGCCGAGCTGTACTGACAAGCTTCTTGGTCCAGTTTACATAGCCGTCCTCTCCGGTAAACATCATTGACGCCCAACAACAAGCGATAAGTCCGCCGGCTCGACTCCCTGCAAAACAACAAACACTGTAAACAAAAACCGCTATTGTAAACAATAACTCCTGCTATACTAGAGAAAAAATATGCCAGTTTAGCGATTTTAAAGGATCACATTCGACAGTGATCCAGGTTCCTGTCTCTCCACAAGCATCCACTTTAAGCAGGTTCTGCTTGGTCGCATATATCAGTTTGCGGTGTACAACTACTCCCCTCCTTACCTATTCTGAGTTAAAGCAAACACAGAAACAAACAAGAGAAATGAGTAAAGTTTCACACCTGAAAAAAACTTGATTACCTGCGAGAGTGGGAGAAGCATAGATGCCGCCTGGCCAATCAGGTGCACAGAAAAACTGCTTTCGACGATATTTGTTATCACTATAACATATCACAGATGATCCTTTAGGAGCGTAGCCATACTGAAAGAAAATACACAACAATTGTACAGGCATTCCATAAACTGAGAGATTGTTAGAAATGAAATATGGAACTGTTTAGTGTACATGTCTCTCTCTCCCCCTCTCTCTCTCTCACACACTCTCTCTCCCTCTCCCTCTCTCGCTCTCTCTCTCCCTCCCTCTCTCTTTCTCTCTCTCTCTCTCTCTCTCGCTCGCTCAGTTGGCATGACACTCACTTAAAAACAAAAGTACGAGAAACAAAAAATGGTATGAATTATGCCAATACTGAAAAGTATTGTGAGTTTTATAAAAGAGGCGGTAGCACAGGAAGATTAATTAAGATTTTTTCTTGTAAAAATAAGATTGATTAATATTAAAGTTAGGACTACATAGACTAAATAACAGGTACATAAAGTGGACCTTGTGAGTATCCGCTGATATGCTGGTAACTCCAGGCACACGGAAATCAAACGGAGGAACATAATAGCCGGCTTTCTCCATGAACGCCACAACAAATCCACCCAAACATGCATCTACATGAACCGGAATGCCATATTTCAGTCCCAGCTGAAAAACAAGAAGAATTATGGATTTTTTAAGCGTTACAAAAAAGTTGTGTTAACACAATTAGTTTCACATGTTATCACATGCTGACTGATGATGCAATAATAACTATTCTGGGAGTTTCTTTGCTGTTCATTCCTACAGATGGCAGTATGCATCCTAAAATCACAGCACTTTAATTTGCAAAACGGATGATGAGTAACATTATTAGACATAAAGGATAAGGAATTTCCCAAATTATCTTAAAGCAACTCTAAATCAGAGACTATCGAGTAAGCATGCTTGGAAATCAGAGGAATAATTATGAGCTATCGCATATGTCGTCTAATGAACAGTACCAACTATTAAGTAATTATGTGTGATTATCGAGTGGTCATGTCTGGAATGCAGTATGGGTCAAAAAGACTAATTTGTAAGCTTGCAAACAGTCTATGAAATGGACACCGGTCACCAGGGCCTATTTCAGCCTAAGCGAGGCCCGGGGAAGTGGGGGGTGTGAGACCATGGTTGGCGCCCGGAAATTTTTGAACTGCTAGAACGCCGGAGAAGCATTTTCGAAGAGAAAATATGGAGTTATACAGTTGTTAAAGGAAAGAACAATTGAAAGAAGGACTGCTTTATTCTCAAGACCAGTCCTTAATACTTGTCAAATAGTCAAATCAAAAACAACTTCTTTGCAATATTTAATACCTTACTCTCACTTCCGTACAAGCTGGTGTTAGAAATTCCGAAATTGAAAACAGCTAAACATCGGCACCGAGCCGCACAAGGCAAACGGTGCGCGTGCGGCAAGAGAGAGAGAGAGGGAAAGAGGAGGCAGTATGTTCGCATAAAGCAAAAAAAGTTACCTAGGCACGAGGCCCCCCTAAAGGGTGAGGCCCCGGGGAAGTATCCCCACTTCCCCCCCCCCCCTTGAAATAGGGCCTGCCGGTCACCCATTCGCATACTTATCAGGTCTTGTACAACTCTGCAGAAAGAGTGCTTACAATTTAATCAACGAGTTTAGATGGCACAACAGTAGTTTCTCGCAGCGCAATAAGTCTCTGATTTGACCTCCATAACAGAATTTACAGCAACACAGTTTACTTGTTAACGACAAGACTAGTGATAATTATCAAAACAGTTCCGCAATTATTATAGTTACATGTTATTATTATTAATAATAAATGCCACAGTCAAAACAATAAAAAAGAACAACGTTTCAATCCGCCACTGTGGGTTACCATCGTGATGGCAAAAAGGGAAAAAGGAGGAATCACGAAAATAATATTTTCCGGGGAATTTTCCTTATATGATTTTGGTGTTTTTTATCTTTTGGTGGGAGGAATCAAAAATAATATTTTCGGGGGAATTTTCCTTATATGATTTTGGTGTTTTTTATCTTTTTGACATGTGATGAAACGCTGCAATGGCAGTTAAATACGTTGAGATTTTTCATTATATTAGCAATGATTTTAACTTATTTTATCTTATCTTATCTTATCTTATCTTATCTTATCTTATTTTAACTTATTTTAACTGATTTTAACATTATTTTAACAATGGCATTTTTTTATTAATAATAATGAGTACAGTCAACCGACATTTCGTAACATTTTTCCTACGTAAAAATCTTCGTATATAAAGGACTTTCGATTACAAGGGACGGTATCTTCAGGTCCCGCGCGATAGAAACCCGGCTAAACTACCTCGCATATAAGGGACCCTATGATTAAAGTGAAATTGATTGATTTTTAACCTCAATTTTTCGCAAACTCGGCCTTCGAACAGCTCGGTTTCCACGGTCACATACATCTCGCATAACTGAAGAAGCTTCCTACGTAACATTTGCACTGAATGTGTAACAATAACCCATAAAAATATGGAGAAAAGTGCAGGTCTAGATACACCCTCGGTCTAACTCAACTTTGGCTACAAGGGACATCGGATATAAAGGACGACTTTTTCCAGTCCCAAGGTGTCCCTGATATCTGAGGTTTACTGTAGTAACTTTACTAACTGCAGAATCAATTTTAGGCCTTAAAAAATTGCGCAGAACAAGTCAGAAGGACTCAAGTTTAATAAGCCTTTTCACAGTTTCGTTGTGTGCATGCACATTTGCTGTGGGTCAAAGGTTAAGTGTACCACAGCAACATGTCTTGATTACAACTGCCATGTGATGCATGTAAGGCAAAGCTGTTTGCAGCATCAGTTTCATAATTTCAGTTGTTTTACGTGGACTTTACTTAATTATGCATTAGTCTAGGTGTACTTTGGTAGCACGTCTTGATTTACTAGCACGATCTTGCTTGGGAACAAGAAAAAATGAATTAGGTAAGGTTCTAGCTAGCTGTTAAAACTGCATGAGCTGCGAGGCATTGTCAAGTGTGCACAAAATGCGTTGTCTGGTTCACTTAACCTTCCACATTTTCACAATCCCTGAGACTGTGAAAAGGCTTACTGAAGTAGTTTATAATCTGAAACCTGAACACTGGGAGGCAAGTTAGCCTGCGTAAACAGAGGCACTTTACACGACCCACAATCAGTGCTTGCTAACGTGTGGTGTTCCTGCACGTTTGACGCAAAATGGAAACTTTGCCAACATATCATCTTTCAGGAATGCTTGCAGACTTGACCAAAATGGGAGCCTCTTCACTTGGTCAACGAGCAAACATGACATTTAATGATGACCTTCAATGTTATACCGCCCAGCACAAATCCGTGCGCACATAAAACCATGCTGGCACAGCTAGAAAACTGCAAAGATGAAACTAATGATGGCGAAAAATGGCACACAGCAGATGAATTCGAGTCTACTTTTTCTGATAATAACACAAGTGCTGATCATAAGTTGTTTGTTCAACTTTGTTATTTTCTTCGCAAAGCCATCCAGCTTCCTGGCGGTACTCGCCCAGCGGTCGCATATCGACAGGTAATTAAAAAAACAATTTTTAATAGATTGAAAATTTTCATTTGCCATAAAATAATGACAGCACAAGTGGCTATCATTATTTATAAGATATCATTTATAATATATATATATATATATATATATATATATATATATATATATATAAAGATAGGTCATTATATATACATGTATTATATGTGTATCTTTCTTTGCCATAAAATAATGATAGCATACATTATAAAATGTGATATATCATTTAGTGATTGCCTGTCATGAATGGGCTACACTGCTAATAGGCAAATGCGTGTGGTGCAAAGAAAGTTAAAAACTACAAGTGCATAAAAACACAAGTAATAAAGTAAAAATGATATAAGCTACAGCAAAATACACCTATCTAAAAAACTAAAGCACACTTTTAGGAATACAATCTCATATAAAATAATACACATCATAAAGGTAATATAAACACGCATCTTGACATAAACACAAAACCATCTCAGGGTATAATTAAACATTCGAACAGTACAATAATTTGTTTAAAATGCCAAACAAAGCCAAAGTAAAAAAACTAATTTGTGTTTGATTAGATTAGTTCCCTAAATATACACCAGGAGAACAATTTAAGAAGAACTGCTGTGCTTAGAAATGTATCACAACCTTTAAATTAACACATAAGGTAGAATTACATAGTTAAAGCAGAAGTAAAGGAAATTTTAAAGTATGTCCCAAAAAACTTTTCAAACAAAGTTATGTTACTTTGCATTACGCTAACCTGTATGAAAAACTTATATGATTGGAAATGCAAACTTTTTAAAATTTAAAAGATTTGTGATACCTGGAAAAAATGGCACTGCATCGCTATCCCAGCGTGCACCTCTGATTCACCAAAAAACATTTCACTAGTTTAATTAACAACATATAATAATGAATACTTTTACTTAGTTAGTGATTAGTGAAGCGTGTGCTATGAATGCAGTGATTACTTTTTCAAACTTTACATGCAATGTTATCTAAATGTTTTTCAAATGACATACAGTTGAAATGGCCCACACCTAACAGTCATTGCCGGAGTTTAAATTTACAAGTTTCACTTCGTTACTGCCAATGCAACCTCTGTATGCAATAAAACAACATTGTAAGTGATATAAAATTTTAAATTTCAGAACAAATTTTTAAGCTTGATATATGAAAAGCATTTTCTTGTACTTCAAGTTATATGTCGTTTCATCTTGCATTAATATACAAGCATTCCCCGATTCACGACCTAAACCATTTGGGAAAGAAACAAGAGTTGCACTTAGATTGTGAACCTGCCACTTTTGAGCGCAAACCTGGCTACTTTTATATCGAAGATTCAAATCAGCCTCAAATTACGAAGTCGTAAAACCCTACTTATTATTATGCTAATTACGTTACAAATGTATTATATTAATTACAAAATGCAATTGTGTTTGTGCAGAATTCGACAAAGGTTCGTTGAGAAGTGTATGCACAATCGTTCTGAAACTGAAGGTGATACACGAACACCAAAAGTGCCATCGAACAGGGAGTCTTCGAGTTTCGTGGCAAACAACCACAGCTACACTTATGTGTATCCCCGCAACTCAAGCAACACCAGCAACAGAACTTTGTTTATAGCCGTACTGTCAGTGCCAACGGAAACGGTCCTGAGGCAGACGATCAGAGACACCTGGGGATCCGTAACTCGCAACCGAGGTGACATCGCTCTGATGTTCCTTCTAGCAGAGGCAAACGATCCACAAACGATGCACAGAGTATACAACGAGATGTCACGGCACAAAGACCTGATTGTTGGCAGTTTTACAGACTCCTACAGGAACATATCCCTAAAATGCATCATGGTCCTTCATGCAGTCCACAACATCTGTCCCGACTGTCATTACCTTCTGAAAACCGACACCGACTCGTGGGTGAACGTCCCACGGATTCTGGACTTCCTGCAAACCGTGGACACGAGGAAGGTAATCATTGGAAGAATGAAGAATGGTAACCGTGTGGTTCGGAATCCAGAACACCAATGGTACGTTTCAACAAGTGATTACGAACCGCCCACTTTCCCCCCATATTTGGCAGGAGCAGGATACATAATGAGCATGGATCTTCCACGGGTGTTGTACGAGCATTCGCTAACGAGGAAAGTACTACCTGTAGAGGATGCATACGTGACGGGCGTGCTAGCAGAGAAGGCGGGCGCTACCAAAATTCACAGCAAGCACATCTACAAGGAGCTTGTTTGCTTGACAGAACCAGTGGAGATGGCGTTTGTGGTTCACCACATTAATTTTCACTCGATGAAGATATTATACCACAAAGTGATGCTGGGCCGAACAAGTGAGGATCTACATGAATGGAAAGCCTATAATGGTACGATGGATGACAAAGTATATAGAAAATTGTGTGAGCAGTGACGAAAACTTGATGAGGAAGGGATTACTGGTGCTCAGCCGAAAATGTAACAGAGCATAACAGGAAAGAACAGACAAAAATCTACGGGATATGAAGAAATGATCGACTCCCTACTTCCATGCAGAAGAAACCAAAAGGAGTCATTTGGCATGTTTAAGCATTAAAACTCTAACTAGTGTGATCAACTGTTAGCAAGTGTGTGCTTGCAAACCAAAACCGCCCACAAGACTAAAACAATGTTATGATGCTTCAAAGTAGAATGTACCAAAAACTTGGTCAAATTTTTTGTATTTTATAAAAACAAAATATTGGACTTGTATGTTCTAGTATCAAATTATCGAGAAAGTGTTCAAAAACACTGAAAATTTAATTTTATAACTCCTTGCCCACTTTTCTATCTACAAACATGCAAAGTCCGTAACAGCCAACATTTGTGTGGTTGCTAAGTGTTTTGTAGAAACGCGACAAAAACAATGGCTAACTTTAACAGTGATTTTCTCAAGATTATGTTTTTCAGTGAGCAGCCTGCACCTCAACTTCAATGTGGATTATCTCAGCTTAGAAACGACATAGAGCGATGAACTTAGTGTAAAAGTGATCCTCATGAAATGGAAACTATGTAGAATAAGTAGAAAAGCTTAATTGCTGACTTATGGACGATATTTGCTATGCAAGCACACAAGTATAAATTATATCAGCAAGAAAATACTAATAACTTATTGTAGCATTTGGATACAGTATTAGAACTAAGTTAATCAATACCTTTAATTAGCTACCTGTTTTTTTATTTATGTATGTATTTATTTATTCTAAATGTTTGTTATTGTTGTATGTTTATGTGCAAAAAATATGAAACTTCGTGCATATAAACTAAAAGAATACATCAATATCTACGTCTTAATATTCTAAATTACAACGAACCAATGTCCTAGTAGCTCATTATCACAATATTGCGACAAAGACACCATAAAATACAAACTGAAAAGTAAAACAAAAAGGAGTTTTCTCATTTGAGCTTTGTAAAGAATTTCTATGCTTATAAATGCAGAATATTTAATTCATACTCTGTTTAGTGTTCACTGGATTAACCTATAGCCAATATTATAAGTGCTATCAGATGCAAGTGTTTTGCTACAGAAGTGAGATCATTTCAGAATTGTGTAATCATGCAGTTTGATCAGAAGTTTGCATCAAAACAAAGAAGACTGTTTTACAATCAAAAGAGAAATATCAAAGCAAAGCCACAACGTTCTTTGTACAATTTCAGTTTGTCTTAAACGAGCCTCTAACTTAAAGGGTCAAATTTAATGTAAAAACAAATTAATTTACTAAAATGAGCTTACTGTAACTTAAAATTTGACACTAATTTTATTAAATTCCATGCCTTCTTTCTTACTGAAACCAGGCCTCAAACAAGCATTTTTGTCAAAACATTTTATTCATTTTTGCTCTTGAAACTTCAGAAAATCACAGGCTAGATAAATATGATAGAATGGCTTCCTTGATTAACGAGTCGTGTATGTGACGCTGAATATGTAAACAACATTACACAGTGAAATGTAACGAGTGGTTTACCGAACACAAACGCTGCTGTAGCTAGAGCACATCACGTGGTTTACCGAACACAAACACTGCTGTAGCTAGAGTGCATCGCATGGTTTACCGAACACAAATGCTGCTGTAGCTAGAGCGCATCGCGTGGTTTACCGAACACAAACGCTGCTGTAGCTAGAGCGCATCGCATGGTTTACCGAACATAAATGCTGCTGTAGCTAGAGCGCATCGCATGGTTTACCGAATACAAATGCTGCTGTAGCTAGAGTGCATCGCGTGGTTTATCGAACACAAATGCTGCTGTAGCTAGAGCGCATTGCATGGTTTACCGAACACAAACACTGCTGTAGCTAGAGCACATCGCGTGGTTTACCGAACACAAACACTGCTGTAGCTAAAGCGCATTGCGTGGTTTACCGAACACAAACACTGCTGTAGCTAGAGTGCATTGCATGGTTTACCGAACACAAATGCTGCTGTAGCTAGAGCGCATTGCGTGGTTTACCGAACACAAATGCTGCTGTAGCTAGAGTGCATTGCGTGGTTTACCGAACACAAACGCTGCTGTAGCTAGAGCGCATTGCGTGGTTTACCGAACACAAACGCTGCTGTAGCTAGAGCGCATCGCATGGTTTACCGAACACAAACACTGCTGTAGCTAGAGCGCATCGCATGGTTTACCGAACACAAACACTGCTGTAGCTAGAGCGCATCGCGTGGTTTACCGAACACAAATGCTGCTGTAGCTAGAGCGCATTGCGTGGTTTACCGAACACAAACGCTGCTGTAGCTAGAGCGCATCGCGTGGTTTACCGAACACAAACGCCGCTGTAGCTAGAGTGCATCGCGTGGTTTACCGAACACAAATGCTGCTGTAGCTAGAGTGCATCGCGTGGTTTACCGAACACAAACGCTGCTGTAGCTAGAGTGCATCGCGTGGTTTACCGAACACAAATGCTGCTGTAGCTAGAGCGCATCGCGTGGTTTACCGAACACAAATGCTGCTGTAGCTAGAGCGTATCGAGTGGTTTACCGAACATAAATGCAGCTGTAGCTAGAGCGCATCGCGTGGTTTACCGAACACAAACGCTGCTGTAGCTAGAGTGCATCGCGTGGTTTACCGAACACAAATGCTGCTGTAGCTAGAGCGCATGTTTCACTGGCGACATCTAGCGTGTAAAACATGCAAAATTAAGTTCCAGACTTTCTTCACATTTGATTTGCTCTTATCTAAACTTCCAAGAAAAAGTTAGAAGCATCAGAAAATATTAGTTCATCTTCTTTCTATACACGAAAGAGCCAGCCTCTAGGAGTCAACGTGTTTATTGAGCGATGATCATTTTGGCTATTGAAGCCATTATCAAACTATAAATCATGCCAAAAGAAAGAATAAATAGATTGCTAGTCGTAATCTTTAGCCCCGGGTGACATGGCTTCAACTTATGTAGGCTCACTTTTTATACTTATAATGCTTACTGCTGTGGTTCTTCATTATGTAGACTTGGATTCATTTGTTTACCTGTTGTGTTCTTTTTTGGTTCTCGTGTGTTAGGTAAAACTTTTGTACATTTCTCTGCAATTTCTTCCATTACAACCTAGTTTATTTTGATAAGTTAAATTCTAATCTGTTTTGTAGTTTCGGTTTATGCCTTTGTATCATTAATGTATTATTTATTCATAGGCTTCATTTATAGTTTGATAATGGCTTCAATAGCCGAAACGATCGTCGTTCAATAAACGTGTTCATTTTCTTTCTATTTTTCTACAAAACTGAAACTTCATAAGCCATGCTGTATTTGACCTTTAATAAACATTTTACGCAACTACGACAACCGCACAACAAACAAACAAACGAACGACGTGCATCTTACCTGACCAATTTCATCAATGGGATCAAGAATTCCGTGGGGAAAGGGCGGAGCTGAGCCGACCAACTGAAAATAAACTACAAATAATTATTCTAAGTATCATGGCTGCTGCTACACTCATGCGACAGAAATGATTGCAAAGGGTAATATAACAGCAACAGCAAGTACTGTATAAACTCAAACTCAAACTACATTTATTCATTTACCGTTTATATCTACACTCATGTCTCAGTTTGCCGGACCTCGCTTTTGTTGGGAAAATCGAACAAAATCTGGACCGTTAAAAAGTCCCCTATGGAAGCAGTCCATTGTTTTGTGAGGTGACCGGTACTTTGCAGGCCATCACATTGTTTACATCATTACACCAGTGCAACCAAGCAGCGTGTCATGACACGTCTGTAGCTTGTATGACGGTGTGTTTTTGTCAGCGTGTTCGTAGAATTACAAAGTTTTATCTGAGAGACTATATTGAACATTATTGATAATACTGAGTGAAAATAGGGGGTGCTGCACTTCCACAGTACCTATACACAAGCAGGCACTGGAAACGGAAGTCTGCTTCATGGGAAAGAGTTTTTTAGTATTTTTAAAAAGACTAATTATTGAATTTCTCCATTTATTTTGAGTAAACTATTTACAAAATACCTAGCATTAATGGCTGTTACACATGCATGCCATAGTAGCATAAGATAGAAACGCAAAGTTATCGTAACTAAGCTATCAACAGTTAAATTTGATAGGGAACGCTTACACGCTCGCATGTGCACATGAAACATCTGCATTTATTGAGAAAGACACTCCGCCAGCATGTACTGAAACCTGTGGAAGTCAGAGAACTAATACTGCAGTTGGAATTTTCCGTTTTGCTATTTTATGAAAAGGGAGAATCAGTGAATTATTGGCAGGCAAATTCCTCGTGGAAGACAGGCAATTTAAATGTAGCGCCTGCGTAAATATGCTGTAGTGTTTACTGATTAGTTTTCTGATAGCTTTGCACCTCCCCCCTTTGATGAGGACAGCCTGAAAAGCACGCATTCTTTATGCCGAAAATGTTTCTACGTCTCCGCGATACACAGAGTAAATACAATGGGTTTTACGCAAATTGCTTCTTTAAATTTACAAAATGTAGCGACATACCGAGTTAAAAATTCCCAGTTTTGCGATTCATTTAACCATTAAGGTATACAGAAAGAAATCCATTCTACCGTACCTGTCTGAAATGAACGATATTCCGCATTACACAGAACAGAATTATGCAGAGGTCAAAGTACTGATGTAAAGAGGGTTCGATAGAAGAAAAAGTGATTTCATTTATGGAAGGTTTAACATAACAGTGTGACTTATTGATACAAGTGTGACTTGACACTTCCATGGTATGATTTATCATGCAAGTGTGATTTAAATGGATGTGTGAGTTGTCATACAAGTGTGACTTACCATGCAGGAGTGACTTACCATACAAGTGTGACTTATCATGCCAGTGTGACTTACTATACAACTATGACTTACCATACAAGTGTTTGAATTTACAGCTCTTTTCATCTTCTTAATGTCAACTTTACATGTGACCGGGTCAATCGGAATGTGCGTCAATTTCATCCTGAACAAATGAGCCGCCTGAAACGGAAAAGTTTGTCAATTCAATAACACTCTCGTTCAAGCAGTACATAGGCAGGTAAACAAAGTATCAGCATAGGACGGTACTGAAGCTGATGAATTCAATTTTCTGTACAAACTTTTAATGCAGGACGACACCAACTTACTGCATGCCTAATAGAAGAGCTGTACTTCACGCTGTATTAGTTAAGTACCACCCTGTACAAATGCTTTGATAAACACCCCCCCCCCCAAAGAAGATGGTAAAACCATTTTCACACTAGAAATACAGGCATGTGAATTTCATAAGTGTGCCTTACATGATACAGTAAATCAAAAAATTGTATCAAAAATAAAAAAAATCACTGTAAATATAAAAAAAACAATTCTTGATTTGTATGGGCCTAATTAATCTATTTCTGTAAATAAAAATAAAAGATCTTTATATTTTTTGCAGTTCAATATTTTAATACTATTTTCATAACACTGTAAAAATGGCTAACTTGGTTTAAATCATCGATCATGGCTCATCATCATCATCATCATCATTAGCGTCAATTCAATATCATTGTCATCACCAACACCATTGTCATTAATATCATGATTGTTATCATCATCATCATCATCATCATCATCATCATCTTCTTCATCATCATCATCATCATCATCATCATCATCATCATCATCATCAACAACAACAACAACAACACTAACAACAACAACAACATCCTCATTATTGCTATTGTCGTCTCGCATCCATTCATCGTATTTTTTGTTGTTTATGTCATTAATTAAGTCTTATCCAGGTTGAACATAGCTTATATGTTAAATTCTTCTGTCACACTCGCAGCGCTGCAGTGCATTGTTAATTTGTAATTGTATAACTTGTATTGTACTAAATACACAAATAAGCAAATCTAAAAGAGGTCTTCATTACCTTATCAAAACCTGCATGGGCCGTGGTCGGAGCAATTCTGAAAATACCAACAAAGTCATTTATAAACACAAATTAAAAAGCACAAGAAAACCATCCATTTACACAAAGCTTAAAAATTTCGTCATGAAATTTCATACCACTTACATACTGTCTTTTTACACATTAGACTTGCACTGGCAATAATGCTGCATAAAAAATGTAAATTTAAACTCCCGCGATGACTTGTTATTTGCAGCCATTTTGACGGTAAGTCATTTGAAACAAGTTTAGATAACACTGTGTAAAGTTTGAAAAAATAACCAGAGCATTCGTAGCACTCAAGTCACTAACTACGTAAAATTTAAAATTATTTTATCTTGTCAACAAGATTAAAACTCGTTTTTGGTTAGTGAGTGGTGCACCCTGGAGGGTGAGTCAGCGACATTTTACCAATTGGTGAAAACATTTTAAATAATTAATAATTTTTTTTCTAGTTACATAATGCTTTTGAGCAGGTAAGCAAAATGCTAAGTAATATAGATTTGTATAACTTTATGTTTTCTGCTCTTCTGCTTGTATTTGCACGGTGAAGATTCATGCATCAGTTTTAAAAACTGTCTAATCTGAATCAAATAAACTATGTTTAAACTAAGAACAAACAGTTATTGCCTAATTTCATTACTTTCACAGTCTTACGTTCTCGAAGCCATTTAGATAAACAAAACAAGTAATACCTGCAGCGTAAATTTCGTATTCTCCGAGTCTGTGTGTTTGTCTGTCAATTTTAGAAAGACTTTCTAATATAGATGGCACCACCATACACGCTGCGTATGCTAAGCATGTGATGAGCATGACATCCAGTTAAATGAAAAGCTTTTAATAAATTATGATCCAGGAATATCAATATGTAATTAGGCTACAGAGTGGAGGTAAAGAGTTAATTAGTTATTGGTCTCACTTGCGTTCCACACAGGGATGTTACTGAAACCGAAATTTATGAAAGGAAACCGACACCGAAATTTATGAAACGAAACCGAACCGAAATCATTTTTGCAAAACCAGCTACTATTAGAACAGAAAGAAAACGAAATTCTGAAAGAAGTAAAATAGTAAAATACTTTGTTTTCAATTGTTTACTTTATTTTACTCTGACACAAAGCTGACGAAATAGCTGGTCAATAAAAATATGTATTACACGATTTGTTGAACTAGAATTTGAAACTAGAAATTCACTTTTTGGCTCAGTTCTAGAAGCAAAATCGTGGAACTAAATGCTTAAAAAATCAAGAAAATTCCATTTGTAAATACTCTGTTGACTATATTTAATAAATTATGAAGTTAAACTCGGTTTTGTTCAAATTACACTTTTATATTTCGGTTGGTTGTGCCCGATGACCTTAAGGCAGCACCAAAGATATACCGTAAAAAGCTGACCTTAACATGCAGGCTAGGCAAAATTTTCACTTTATTTGAACAATTTTAGCCCAGATTTTTCAGCACTTTTCAACAAGACAAAAGAATACGTAAACTGTGTAAATGCTGACAACACAATGGAAAAATACCGCGGAAATTTACGGAAATGTTCGGATTACGAATGTTAATAAATTTCAACAAACAACAAAAACTGAACTGCAAGTACAATTATTGGCAAACAATCGGTAGTGGTCTCGGTAACAACTCACGTTTCGCGGTTAGAAGCGTCACAATATTTTTTCACGGTCAAACATTTTCAATTACAATTAATTTAACAAAATGTGCAATCTTGCTGTGCAAAAGTGACCATTTACTCACATTTCAGGCCTTTTTATTCCGCTCTCCAAAGCAAGATTCCTGTAAGCCAAACAGCAGAGCAGCAAACTTTCCGTACCACCTGAAGTCACCTGAAGTAAGAAGTAACTAAGCAAAACTTGACCAGAGGTCACCTGAAGTAAGGGGTAAGTAAGCAAAAGTTGACCGGAGGTCACTTGGAGTAAAGGGTAAGTAAGCAAAACTTGAGATAAACTACATAAGACTGATTACTGTCAACATCGAAAAAAGATGACTATATCGTAAGAAATAAAAAATCAATAAACCTTTTCACTAAAGCGAAACTGGACCCAATCTTGAACTGTAAGTCAAAACTGTGAATGAATTATTACCACACAAACACAAGTTCACATTCGTGCCACTAGTTCCTCTGTGTTACATTCATTTCGCCATTCGCTAGTTAGTCGGGCACTAGCGCCTGAATTTGGGAAATGCATTACACAAAAACAGGTGCTGTACCTCTCGGTTCAGATGTGTTAGTTTGTGACGAACTGCACACGTTCGACAGCTCTTGCGTGAGCACAGCGGTAAACTTGAAATTTGAATCTTTATCTTAAAACTTGCAGAGTTTTAGTACAACACACCGAATCTCTTACAGTAGCACTGTACTTCAGTTTTCATTTTCGCAAACACGTGCACCACGCTCGTAGAATATTTTTGTTGTTGAAAATGATATCAGTTTGTTACATCATCAATAGTTGAGTTTATTAATTAAGTTTTAAATCTATTATTCAGTTACCACAAATGCTTTTGCAGTTTCAATCATGCAGTTTCAAACCCACAAAACATTTAATTTATATGATTTAAGCAGCATTTATTTTTGCTTCTGGAATGCATCTCAATTCTTTTACATATGTCCCATGGAAGTATTTCTTTCGTTTAACGATATTTCGCTTAACGTCGAATTTTTCTTGAACTCATTAGTGTCGTTAAGCGAGGACTTACTGTACTGTAGTTTTGAAGACATGATCCGTACTTGGTTTAAACTAAAAAAACCACCAAACTGGAAGCAGACGGCTCTAAATTTTTACCAGACATTTTGCAGCAATAGCGTTATCTTTTGTGTGACACTTGCTGCAAGGAACCACAGCGTGAAGATTGCTGGTATCGTATGCGCTTCAAGTCTGGCAGCATAAATATCTTCGTAAATTTTGGAAGATTTTAATGGAAATTCTTCAAATTCTTTAAAAAATAAGACCATTCAGGTAATTAACTCATTCAGAACCGTAAACTTTTGCTACATTTTGCATAGGTTTATGAAAAACTGCTCTCACTAAGCACAGATTATGTTATATTTAATAATTTTCGTAGCTTTCTACTCCTCAATGAATTTTCATGTAAAATTATATATGGAATGCATTTGCTTACCTTAGGCAAATTAAAAATCAATTTTTGACGAAAAAAATTGAAAAAAGCTTTCAATAACTGCAATGTTTGCACTGTAACATGTACAGTATCACTTGTACATTTCAACTATCTAGACACAACACACTGATACACTTTGGCCTCAAATTTACTGTATTTTAAGGAGACATTCTTGTTAAAAGATGAAACGGCCTTAACTTAACCTTGGCTAATCGGTTGATTTTTCCTGGAATAGCAGCAGAACACTGCATAGCTTGCACTGTAGCAAACAGGCCATCAATAAATTAGTGTGTACGATCACACAAGTGTACACCAGACTAAGCTACACAATAGACAAAGTTGGAATGCCTGAAAATGACATGTTTTTCTTAAATTTATCCAATTAAATCACGTATAAATGTTTAAACAAATAGCATGATCAGATAGCCGAGATTCTCTTGAATAGAATAGCACCTAATTTGGAATCATTTAGTTAAGTCTGTCCTCATATAGCAGCAGAAAAGTCATTGGTCTTATAAAATCTATTTTGAATGGGGCGATCCTGAAGGAGTCAGACTGTTATGCATATTTTTTCTTACCCAGACTAGTTTTTTCACAGTCAGTGAGCAATGACTGACTGTCACATAGAAAAATAGAAAAAGAATCCGATGAACATTTCTGTCGGATGTGCATCCATTAAAATTACCGGATCTGGTACACCCCTAAGTACAAAATTATTAACTAATTTACAATGAACAATGAAAACAATGAAATTAGACTTACAGTACCACAAGATTGTGGGCCTCCATTAAACATGTTGCACGTCATCCGCACGATTTCCGCCTCCATCTTGCGAGTGTCCGGGAACACATCCGGATGAAGCGGATTTGCATCAATAAACTGCGCGTAAACCTGCAAATATAAGTGAATTTTGAAATTTAAAACAGTTGTCGAAAGACAGGCAGAGAGAGAGAGAGAGAGAGAGAGAGAGAGAGAGAGAGAGGGAGTGTGTGTGTGTGTGTGTGTGTGTGTGTGTGAAAGAGAGAGAGAGAGAGAGAGAGAGGGAGTGTGTGTGTGTATGTGTGTGTGTGTGTGTGAGAGAGAGAGAGAAAGAGAGAACAATGCAAACCTTGGCAGCTAGCTCGAGGGTACCGCCGACACCGCCGTAGACCGTTCCGGAGACCCGCCCTTTCATGACGTCAATTTCTTCCATCGTCTTGTACGTATCAATCTCAGACATCACTTCTTTCTGCAAAAAACGACAGACATGTTAACGTTCAGTAATAATTTTACTGTTCAATTAGCACTTTCCTCTTCACCTACAGACAGTAGCACGCCCCAAACAAAGGTATAAGAAAATAACTTTTGCAAAGGGTTTTCTTACCTGGATATTTGAAATGCAATGCAACAAATTAACTTCATTAAAAACGCTTCTGATTTTGAGAACAAACTATGACAAGTCTTGAGCACAGCAACCCTGGGCATGATACAATTCAGGTCCGTACTGAAAGCTGATGAAAACATTCTTCATAAATAAAGATGAAAAGAATTTGTTTAAAAATTCTATATCACTTAGGTGCTGTTTTATTGTATACAGGGCTTGCGTTAGCAGTAAATTTTGTAGTTAAACTAGTAGATTTAAACTCCCAGGATAACGGTTAGAAGCAGAATTTTAATGGTAAATTGAAGGTTCAATTGAAACGGGTTTAGCTAACATTGTATATACACTTTGAAAAACAAATCAGAGAATTAGTAGCAGATACTTCACTAACTAAGTAAAAGTTTCGCTTCCTTTAAATATTGTCAATGAAATCAATAAAGTATTTTTGGTGAATATTAAGAATTTTCTTTGTATTAAGAAAGTTCTTTCAAACAGGTAAGCGTAATAACTTCATATAGAAATTTTTTTCGAACATACTTCCCTTTTCTTCCCCATTAAAGGAAGACAGGATGATTTTTCAAATACTATCTCATTTTCAAACCCAAATAAAAACTATACATTTTAACACAATTAATACTGCAAAAGCACTTCTGATAATTAAATAATAGATTAAAAACTTAATTAACGACGGGCGAGCCCAACTATTGATGACGTCACAAATGAACATAATTTTCAACAGCAAAAATATTCCATGAGCATGTTGCATGTGTTTGCAAAAGCGAAAGTTGAAATACAGCACTACTGTAAGATATTCAGCGTGTCGTACTAAAACTAGGCAAGTTTTAAGAAAAAATTCAAATTTCAAATTTACTGCTGTGCTCACGCATGGGCTGTCGAAGTTCGTCACAAACTAACACATCTGAGCTGAAAGGTACAACACTTGTTTTTTGTGCAATGCATTTCCGAAATGCAGGCGCCAGTGCCTGTCAAACAAGCAAATGGTGAAATGCATGTAACTGCGAAGAATTAGTGGAGCGAATGTGAAAATGTGTTTGTGCGGTAATAATTCTTTTACGTAAGTCATTCTTGAAAATGATAATATACTTCCCTTCAGTATTTTAAAGAATAGATTGTTTTCACCTACAGTTTAAGATTAGGTCCAGTTTTGCTTTAATAAAACTATATCTCTTGTCTATGAAGACCTTGACCTATATAGGCCTATATATATATATATATATATATATATATATATATTGACCTATTAAAGGCAAACCATCATATGAAAGAAAAACATTTAGTTTCACTTCCCTAAATGAGAAGTAGCGATGCCTGCTATGCACTTCCTCTTTTCTTGCTGTGAACCTTGTAGGAAATAGATTGATAGGTAATGCAGTAGGACAGCGTGTAAGTGATACAAGTTTCAAAACAATTTTTTTAAGCTTTATTTATGAAGAGCACTTCATCATTTCCTCACCCTTTAACTTTATACCTCTGTAAGACCTCTCGCTGGCAACTTCTGATAAAACTTTAACCCTTTGTTTGACTTCTGGATCATATCCTTCTCCAGAATCTGCAAGGTCGAGCCTAATTCAGCATCAATTTTTCTCCTGATAAATGGAATCCTTTTCATGGTTCTAAATGTGCAGTTTTTGGCACGAACGAAAAGACCTGAAAACATTAAACAATCGTGAGAGAAGTTGAATATAAATTGAAGGAAAGTTCAAGCAATCTACAGCGCACAAAACTGTTGTTGAACTGTAGACTGGCTTGCAGTGTAGACTTACGATGCAGTGTAGGCAAAATTACGATGACAAATAAAAATTATTGCATTATGCAGAGTGGTACTTAAGTAATAGCAGTACAAAACAACCTATTATATCAAACTACAGTGACGTGGAAGCATGGAAGCTTTATACGTCTCACAGACCCTGCAAGATTGGAACAGTGACTGCAAAAACTCAATACCCTCCAGCACATCTTGCACAACATTCGGATACGTATACGTTTCCTCTCGGTACTGTAACCAGCCAGACCAGTATGGTAGATGAAATCAGCGAGAAGCAATTTTCCTGGTGGTCACCCATCAGCTTAAAACATGGCTAGTGCTGTTTAACTACTTATAACCTAGCACCCTGTATAAACACGGCTAGTGCTGCGTAACATATAATGTACCACCTTGTATAAATGTCAATTCAAACTTTTTACTTTTGCACTGGGACAGTTTTGTTGTCTTTCGCAAACTATATTAGGTCAAGTGACCTTTACTGAAGCAATTTTCCTCATGGTCACCCACTGATTTACTAAACATGGCTAGTGCTGCTTAACATATAATTCACCACCTTGTATAAATGCCAATTCAAACTTTTTATTTTTGCACTGGGAAAGTTTTGTTTTCTTTCACAAACTATATTAGGTCAACTGACCTTTACTGAAGCAATTTTCCTGATGGTCATCCACCAATTTACTAAACATGGCTAGTGCTGCTTAACTTATATAACGTACCACCTCGTATAAATGTCAAGCCAAACTTTCATGTTTGCACTGTGAATGTTTTCTTTCACAAACACGATTATTAGGTCAAGGTGAGCCTTAACTACAAACTCTTACTTTCATCCTGATGTAGGAAGTCCCATAACCACACCGCTAGCAACGTCACGGCCGTCGAGTACGCGACAATCTGCCACGGCTCCAGTCCGCGGAAATGATCGTTTACGTGGAGCCGAGCTACGTCCAAATAGCCGTAAACCACGTCCTAGAAAAACATACACAAGTGAATGTTGAAAAATAACAGCAAATTATCTAAAAGTTTCGTGGGAGCTTTCTTTTCAAATTCTGTTTATTCCACAAGCAAACTACAATTACATGTACAAATTGTTGGTGTACAATTATTTAAATATTTATATATTTAAACGCAAAGCGCAAACAGTGCAACTCAGGATATAATAGTAATAAGTTAATAATTTATCATTTGCATAGCGCATTACATCACATGATCTTGATGCACTTTACAATAAAAAAGTTGGTTATAATTTACAATTACATACACATTCATATATACACATTACAATTACATTCATTACAAAATTTTTTCATTCTAAAATCACAGAATTACACAAATTGTAAGTAATGCTATAGGAAATAGAAACAGGTGTGTTCCACAGAAATCTACTCCGAAAAACCTTAAAAACAAAATAGCCATATATCATTTAAAATGAGCAGCTGTATAACAGAACCAAAGAAGAATATTGGAGCACTAAAATCAGAATCAGAAGACTAAGATGGATGGGACATTTAATGAGATTATCAGAACACCATTAAAATTAGCATCAGAAGACTAAGATGGGTAGGACATTCAATGAGATTGCTAGAAACAACACCAGTAAATTAGCATTAAACATTAGAGCACTAAAATCAGCATCAGAAGACTAAGATGGGTAGGACATTTAATGAGATTGCCAGAAACAACACCAGTAAGATTAGCATTAAACATTAGAGCACTAAAATCAGCGTCAGAAGACCAAGATGGGTAGGACATTTAATGAGATTGCCAGAAACAACACCAGTAAGATTAGCATTAAACATTGGAGCACTAAGATTAGAATCAGAAGACTAAGATGGGTAGTACATTTAATGAGATTGCTAGAAACAACACCAGTAAGATTAGCATTAAACATTAGAGCACTAAAATCAGTATCAGAAGACTAAGATGGGTAGGACATTTAATGACATTGCTAGAAACAACACCAGTAAGATTTGCATTAAACGAGGCACTGAAACCTGCTAAACCATCTCCAGGGAAACCAAAAACAACCTGGATATCAAGAATTAATAAAGATTTACAACAGCTTGAGGCTAAACTGAGCAAAAGCATCACAGGAATTGAAAATTTTATAGTTGCAGCAGGAAACAGCGGAGGGCTCTAATAAAGGATAAGAGGCTCGATGTCTACAACAGATGTTTAGAGCAACAGAAGAAGAAGAAGAAGAAGAAATGACATCCTGGAACTCTATAGGATTAACTTTATATAACCACCGAGAAGAGCAGAAGTTTCCCAAAATACTGTTAATATAAAAATAAAGCTTGTTGTGATTGACAACCTTTATTTTTATTACGGATGCAACAAACAACTCATCAATTTTCAAACTGCCATACTTACTAGAAGATCCATAGAACTAGCCATCCTGACCCAGTCACCTAGCAAAGTTAACACGACCTGCTACTCAAAGAGTTTGAACTTTGGTCTGTGTTAGTGCGTAAATCAGTGAATATGTCACTTTAGTATAACAGCTACAAGGCAGATAAGCAAAACCTGAGAAGATCAAATAGTTGAGCTGGCCAGCGTAGTAAACTTGATCTCAAATGATACGGAAACTCTCACAGCACTTGCAAATTTGCATG
Source organism: Tubiluchus corallicola (assembly GCA_030141605.1). Lineage (NCBI taxonomy): Eukaryota > Metazoa > Priapulida > Priapulimorpha > Priapulimorphida > Tubiluchidae > Tubiluchus > Tubiluchus corallicola. Next base: position 70,930 of record JAQGDQ010000330.1, read on the forward strand.
AAATTGAAAACTTGATTAACTTCAATGCAAAATTAAGCAGTTTGAGATTGCTGTGCTAGGTGCCACCAAAGTAAAAACTCAGAGACATTTGCTAGGTATTACAGATGCAAAAACTGACAATTTGTGGAAATAGGTCTATGCAAATTTTCATTAAATCACAAGAAAACCTTTTGCTTACATCAAGCTAAAAAAGTTCATTTTGAAATTTTACATTGCCTGCCTACAGCTTATTGCATACGGACTTGTATTAACAGTATTAACAGGATTGACCTTCAAACAGCTGTTATAATCTATATGTTTTTCTTCCGGAAAAGTAAAAGCAATCGGATAAATAGGACAGGAAGTGAACAGAAGTAGAACAGGAAGGTTTTTCCACATCACGTAAGTTGTCGATTTCTCCACCCCCGGGGCAGCTGCGGTCCCTGGACAAAAGTCCAGCAGGAATAAAACCCGAGGTCGCCATAACCTGGCGGCCAATGGGCAGAGGCAACAAAACTCGGCAGCGTATCACTGACTTCCCAGAAAGTGCTCATTGCATCTGCTGACAAGGTACATCAACTCCAAGCACTAAAATGAGAAGACTAGTAGAAGTGTTGCTGCTTCTTGGGCTGCTAGTAGCTGCTTCAGCTTCTAGATACAGAGAGCATGGTGACAAATACCACAGAGAGGACGATGATGATGATCAAATGGATGATGACGATGATGTGCACGATACTGATCATGAGAAACCGGACTGCCCTCATTTCCGATTGTTCCGTGACCTATCACACAACTACGAGAAGCAGGCTATTCCAACTGGACCGGACGGAGAACCAGTAAAGGTCACTTTTGGAATGGTAGCCAGACACATCGACGTTGATCCGGTGAAACACGAGCTGACTTTGCTGGCTTGGGGAAACGTGAAATGGCACGATCATCGCCTCGCTTGGGATCCTCAGATGTATCACGGTATCGACAGAGTCCTGATGTGCGAACACCATATATGGATGCCGGATCTGGGCATTTACAATGGTCTGGATGTGGATTTCTTCCCGCACCACAAGACGGATGTGATAGTACATTCCGACGGAAGCATTCAATGGATTCCGCAGCTCCAGTTCCGAGCATACGCAGTAGAACACACCTCTCTCGATGCTGCCAAAACATTCTCGATGAAAGTTGGTTCCTGGAATTATCCTGAAGCACTTTTTGATCCAGAACTTCACGAAGATGTGGTAGGGATCGACTTATCTGATCATGCACCAAACCACTGCTGGAAGATCGTGGAGAACACCGCCGCGCGGGTTTTCGACGACTTCATCTGCTGTCCCGGAGGATATCCTTCTTTGCGCTTCAATCTGACGGTGCAGCACACATGTTAAAGTAGAGAAATTGTAAAAGTCGGGTGAGTATTTGTTTTCTATTTGGTTTGACAATAAGCTTTCTCACAGTTTCTTTGTACGCATGCGCAGTTGCACTAGGTCAAAGGTTAAGTGTACCACAGCAATGCATCTTAGCTACAACCGTCACGTACCATGTGGGTAAAGCAAAACATCAGTTCAGTACCTTCAGTTGTTTTACATGGACTTTATTAATTATGCATTAGTCTGTGTGTATTTAACTAGCAGTGAGTGACTTACTAGCAGGATCTTGCTTGAGAACGAGAAAAACATGAACTAGGTAAGGTTCTAGTTAGTTGCTAAAACTGGTACTAGTACAATAGCATGGACAGCGAGGCATTGTCAAGTGTACACAAATACCTGGTACACTTAATCTTTGACCTTTTAACTATCATCATCAGTCACTGGAACTGTGGAAAGGCTTATTAACCTACAATCAAATTGCTCTTTTGTTTACTAGAGATATTTTATTATGTTTTGTTTCTTTAAGAGAAGTTTTATGTTGCATTTCGTTCTTTAAAATTAATTTTAAAATTAAGAAAACATTCTTGTACACAGCTTCCTTAAGAGGTGTAACCGTTGACTTGTAATTAGTAACACTGCCACACGGGCAACTGAAATCATCATCGTGATTGCTGGTGTCGCCTTCGCTGTACACGGTTATTACTGTCATTCAAGTGTGTAAATAGTCAATAAAATACCAACATTGTTTCCAGTCCCTGTTCTAATAAATTTTTCAAAGCAAAAGCTGGCATGAGTATTTATAAACACAAGAACCCCCCCCCCCCCGCTTACATAAAGCTTAAAAAATTTCTCCTGAAACTTTATACCACTTACATACTGCCTTTTTGCATGCAGGGCTTGTGTCGGCAGCAACGCTGTATAAAACTTGTAAATTTAAACTCCCGCGATGACCGTTAGGAGCAACCATTTTAATTGTAGGAGCCAACGAGCCAGCTAGTCAGTCCGTGAGCTATATATTTTTCGTGTACGCTTATATGTAATTTTGTATATATGTACACGTTCGATTTGCTATGAACTTACAAAATAAACTAATAAATAATGTATAAACTTATAAATAAACTTATAAAATACGAACTTAGGAAATAAAGTAATAAATCAAACTAATCCAAAGTCAGTCAATCAGGCAGCTAAGTCGTACAGTGAGGCAGCAAGCAGCCAGTCAGCTGGCTACTTTGTTAGTCACCCAAACAAACAGTAAGCTAGCCCAATCATATATTTAAAAGAAAGTAAAAAAGAACGAAAAACCTAAATATAACTTTTACAATAACAAGTATCTACAGAAAGTGTTCCAGGATTTAGGAAGACTTACCTGGTTTCTTCTCCATTACTGAATGCATTGTATTTTTACAGGGAAGCCAGACTGAAGAAAGAGCATGTTGAAGAATTTGAAGGAAGCCGTCTGGCCAGAATACACCAGAAGTAAACGTAGTGATACAAATTTCTAATTTTTAGCATTAGATAGGCTATGCAAATTTGTAGTTTTTATCCGATCTGATTTTGCACATTAGTGCACTTAATTTCAACAGGAATAAACATATTGACCAAATTTGTCTTAAGTTTTATCAATTTTCAATTTAATTTTATTTATTAACTATGCAAGAATTATCAAATCACAGTATAAACAATACATACAACATGTCTGAAGCAAAGGAGAAGAATGGCGAAGAACCCGCCCGATCTAGTCAGCCACCCTTAAGTAGCGAAGATTGAATAAAATTAATTTTAGCACCATTCTTAATTTAAATTTATATTAGGTTGACACGAGGCACTTAAATAATGGAAGGCATAGTTTATTAGAAATTATTAGAAAATTATCATTATGAGTTTTTTCCAAAAGATTTTGAATTTAAATAATGTTAAGTCAAGCATTACTTATACTAGCAAAGTTCCCAAATTCTGAAAGTTCCTCAGGCACTAATGTGTTCCTGACGTGAAGGAGTGCCTCACAATGTTGCATTTGTGTACAAAATGCTTAGTTTTAAATACACGCTGAAATTTACTTTGAACACTATTTTACTATTGAAAACGAAAAAGTAGCTCAGAAAATCAGTGTGTTTACATACGTTTATTTTCAATTTTACTGTAAATTTAGTATAGTTTATTATACAAAATCTGCAAAGACCATTACAGTAGCACTAGAAATATTCTACTCAATATAATGACAAAGTATAATTTATGTGCGAAATGCCTGGCGGACGCACCTCTAGGTGGTTCAATGCAGATTCATGTTTTTTACTTAATTTAGTTTAGCACTGCAGCTTCAACGTATTAGTCAGAAATACTAAGAGTATACCTAAGAGTCTACTTATAGTCACTAATACTACAGTAGGCGCCGCTTAATAGACTCACTTTGGGCCTGTAGCGGATAGCCCTATAGGCTGAACAGGCTGAAGCCTAAGGCCCGGGATCAAAAGGGGCCCGGCAAAATAAAACGAAAAAAATTTTTTTTTGGTAAAAAAAAATTGACAAAAGAGCAAGATAAAAAAACAAATTGACAATGCCAAAATAAAATATAGAAAATAGTTGTTTTTTTCAAATGTCAGTCACTATATTTCAAATCGGGTTTACACAATTTAAGTTTACACAATTCACGTTTACACAGTTTAAGTTTAAGTTCAAAATTTCAGTTTCCGAATTTTTCTGGGGGCACCACAAAGGAGCCGACGAGAGCTCCACAGAAACACCAGCTCAGCAGTGTAGCAACATTTAAAAGCCCGTTCCAAGCTCAAGCCTAAGGCCCATAAAATCATAATCCGCCGCTGCTTTGGGCCCGACGTGTTTTGACCCAATTAACCGACTAAGCCTATTAACCGATGGGTACAGTATTACTGGTATACGTATGAGTCATCAGCTTGCTATGTACTGCAAAGGTTTTTAATGAATTTTAGAAACAAAGTAATGCTTAAATTCCTTGTGCAGGTAAAAATTATAAAAAATATTTTAAAATATTAATTTATATAAGTGAATTAGCAGTAAATTAAAAAGTATACTTTTCTTTAACACAGACTTTTCTAAGTCAGTTTATTTGCAAAAATTAAAAAATTCCTTCAACGTCAGCTGTTTCATTTTCTCACGAAAACGTTGGCCTACAAAGTTCTTGTAATTATAAAAACGCTGAAAGTATGTTGTTAAGCGTGACTAAAACAGTTCTGAATCATCTGCTCACTTACATTGCTCTTATTTGCTGTATGATGTTCACTCTTGTAAGTCACAAAGAATACAGGCTGATTATACTGTATCTGCATCTTTGACTGTTAACTCATTAAGCCTGAAAGTGTGATTTGTAACAAGAGCATCAAACAGAAACCGCTAGGCAATTAATTAAAAGTTTGGCTTCCAGGAATTCTTTGAGTAACAGTGGGCGAGTGGGTAACAGATTCAAAGCAAAATCGCTACACTAGCATATTAGCACGTGATAAACGTACCTGCTTACAAACAAAAAGCAACATCATTGCTTTTGTATACATAGTGCACAAAAGGGAAGTAAAGATGACATAAAAGTAGGAAAGGCTCTTTGGGCACATACAAGTCTTATATAAGTACGTGAAGGAAAAATATTATTGAGTCAACTATGGGAAGTTATTTGAGTTTATAACACGTTCTAGGCGTTTTTGAGTCTATTAACCGTGAGTCTATTAAGCGGCGCCTACTGTATTATAGAATTCAGTATTTGTGTGACATACACTGCATTTGAAAGCCTTAAGCAAAACCGGACCCAATTTTACCGTATAATTTAATACTATACTTAGGATATAAATGCGCATTTGCTATCTATTTTGCGCGAGACGGTTCTAATGTGTTCAGACAGCAAAATTGACTATCAAAGACGCACTCTAAGTTGTCCAACAGGCTAAGCGCCTGCTGTAGATTTCAGACTCAGTCACTAATGTCACGAATCACGATCATTAACCAAGTATGCAGTGACCTATCTTTCATGAATATTGCCTTCCAAGCAATGTAAATAGATTTAACTTACAGCAAATGTATCCATGGCACTTATTTGATAATTTTGAAACGAACGAATTAGACTCTAAATCAACACACACGCACAAGCTAAAAAGCTGAAAGAGTTATTTCTGTAAAGTTTGAACTGGCACGTGGCGTTTAGAGAAAATCAAAACAAAATGACTGGCGCCGCCTATTGCACTGTTTTATAAACACACGGCAGTTCATCCGTGTCATCTTCTCTGAACAAAAATAAGTGAAATTAATTAAAAAAATAAAAGCACTGTAGGAAATGAAGCATTAGCGTAGAAAAAATAAAATCCGATATCTATTCTGACCTAAACGAAAAATTTCCTGTATACCGGGTTTAGTATACTTATTCTGAACATTAACAGCGCCCATTAATGAACTTGGAAAGGGCAGCTATAATTTTATGTTTATTACTTTTACATAATTCGAGTGAAATAAACCATGAAAAATTATTAATACTGAATCATAGTAATAACAAGAAAACAATCAGTTTAAACAAACAAAATACCTTTTGGAGAGAAAGCAACTGCTTACCCACAAGACCCACAGTGACAAAAACTACTTGCACAAAAATGATATGTAGGACTATTTTCCATCATTTTTTTTTTGAATTATCTAAATATACTCACACTTGCTACTTTAGACACAGAGAGAAGTTGAGCAATAAGTTGCGAGAGAAGTTACCAAGCTGTTCACACTTGCGACTTTACTCTCAGAGAGAAGTTGAGCAATAAGTTGCGAAAGAAGTTGCCAAGCTGCTCTCACACTTGTGACTTTACTCACAGAGAGAAGTTGAGCAATAAGTTGAAAGAGAAATGCCTACGTCTGAATGCACCGTAATAACCTAGATTTAATGGGTTTGCAACATCATTACAATTAAGTTTTTTCATTTGCGTTTAACCTTCAAAACGAATCTATAGTGGTGTCTAAAGATTTTATTTTCTTTGTACGAAAAACATTCAATGTGATTTCCAAAATATTGCTGCTATTGATGTATGGATTTTGTCTTGTTGAGCCATTTACAGAAAATTTATGGTTCATCTTGCAATGCCATCTATAGGAACCTTGCACATTTAAATCAACTCCTAACTTTAAAAAAACCTTTGAAAAATTGTAAAACCAAACAAAAGCACACAAAGCATTTTAAAACACATCAGTTAAAGTCAATTTTATTTCTTTACACCTTAGTTATCGTACAATTAGTTTCTTTAGTGCTTTAGCTTTAACAATTAATTATCTTAAACTTCTTCGTGTAATACACAAAACACACATAGATAACTTTTAACTATTAAACATACAATGATCCCAAGAACAAACTTGAAAGTAAGAATAGCTTAAATAACCTAGATATGTGAACAAGTAAACAAACACCAACTATTTATAATAAATAATATACACAAAAATGTATTATAAAAACCACAGACTTTGACTAAAGTGTACAATTCCACGCACAAGAAATTAATGCGTGAAACGGATTAGGGTTTGGGTTAGGATTAAGGTTAGGATTAGGATTAAAGTTAGGATTATGATTAGGGTTAGGGTTGAGATAGGGTTACGGTTCGACTAGGGTTAGGGTAACGGTTAGGATTAGCGTTAGGGTTAGGTTAGGATTAGGATTAAAGTTAAAGTTAGGATTAGGGTTAGGGTTAAGATTAGGATTAAGATAAAAGTTAAAGTTAGGATTACGATTAAGTAGGGTCAGGGTTTGTTTAGGATCAAAGTTAAAGTTAGGATTAGGGTTAGGATTAGCATCAGGGTTAGGGTTTGGTTAGGATTAGGATTAAAGTTAAAGTTAGGACTAGGGTTAGGGTTAGGTTAGGATTAGCATTAGGATTAAAGTTAAAGTTAGGATTAGGGTTAGGGTTAAGATTAGGGATAGCATTAGGATAGGGGTTGGGTTAGGGTTACAGCTCGACTAGGGTTAGGGTTACCGTTCGACTAGGGTTAGGTTAAGGGTTAGGCTAGGATTAGCGTCAGGGTTAGGGTTACGGTTCGAATAGGATTGGAGTTAATGTTAGGGTTACGGTATTTAAACTGTGCGGGGAATTGTAAACTCCTGTCAGAGTTTTGACATCAGAACTAAAGAACAGCAAGGCCATAAAATCCGAAAGTTAACGACGTGCTCGTTTCAATGACGACAGTGTAGCAATGCAGTTCAAAGCTTACTCGAACGTAGTAACTACAGACCAAGTGAGCATTTCATGTCATTTGCTGGTAATTAAACAATTTTAAACAGTGTGGCACTATTCTTATCAGTGTCACACACCCTTTTTGTTTGTTAATCATTTTGCTTATTTTTTTAATTAATTACTGCTCATCTGGCTTGCTGCTTATCGGTCTGCTTGAATGACCTTTTGGCTGCTCGCTAATGCCTATTCCTTCCTGCTGTGTCTGCAAACAAGAAAAAGAAAAAGAAAATAATTAACAATAAGCAACTATAACATAATGAATCAAATTACGAATACAGCTGATTCAGCAGTCCTGTTTCGCTCATTTAAAGTAGAAGAAAGGGGAATTACAGAGTTATGTTAATAGCATTACATTTACAAGTTAGAAAGACGTATGTAACTGGAAAAAAATCTTGGAAATTTAAAATATTTGTTCTACCTGGTAAAACAGCACTGCATCGCCATCCCAGTGTGCATCACTGATTCACCAAAAAACACATTATTGATGTTACCGGCAATATAAAGTAATTTATACTTATGCTTGGTAAATGAAGAGTGAATGAACAACCAAACAATCTACACACCTGGGCAGGCAATATAGGCGTAGATGTATAGCCAGGTATCACCAGCGGTACCACCGTCGGAACGGCAGCAACTTTCCCGACTTCCGGCAATGGTGCGGCTAAGATGACAGGTCGCACTGAGCTGGGCAGGTCCATCGATGTGAGATGACCAGGTGAACGCTCCAATGAAGCTGTGAGGAAAATGCACTGCCATGATTTTTACTATAAGAAACTCACAAGCAACAAACATTACAAAACCCCAGAGGTTTATGAAGATTAAACAGAGATCATTATTAAAATAAAATAATTTTTAATAAAAACTCTAATTTACAACTGTTTAAAAAATATGTCTAAACATTTTGACAACAAGCAGCTGTCAATATCAGTGATACGCCATACAAACAACAACCAGTTTATATATGCAGAGTCTACAGTTTAGAAAATTATGCACTAATTATGTATTTACATACAAGGCAAAGTAATGAATAAACAGACATGCAGAAAAGAAATAGATACAGTAACAGGTAGCGAAGTGTTTGAGAATAAAGTTAATTGAATTGAAGTACTTTGTACATTAAGAGCAGGCTTATTAGGGCACATAGATAAACTTTCTGTTATTAATAAGTCACGGTTAATAATTATTGGATAGTTTTTCTATACTGTAGGCTCTGATTACATAAACTGGTTGTTGTTTGTATTTGTATTTGTGGTTGTGATGATGACTGCTGGCTACTGGGGAAATGTTCAAATATGATTTTAAACAGTTGTAAATAAAAAGTTTTTAATAAGAGTGTTGTTGTTTTAATAGAAGTTTTGTTTTAGCAATAACGCTTTGAAGTGCCTGTGAAAATTGACTTAAACAGCGATCGTTTTATATCATTTCATCGTTTTAAACACTGATGACATTTTGCTGCCTGTCTTTTCAATTTAAAACCAACTTTTCAATTTACTGCATTGTACATAAAGGTCATGTCACATTTCGACTTTGCTCAAGACACTCAAACTTCATTTCTTGGGTTGCCAAGGACACACAACATTATTCTAGCATAGAAAAAATGTTCGTTATGAATGTTGAAACTCATTTTAAAGCAACACAGCACTGCTATGAGCTTTCTACTAAGATATCTTAAAATAATGTACAATTAATTTATGTAATTAATTTAGTTCAGGCACTATGCTTTGAACAAATAATCAATCTTCAAACTGAAATTCTGAACTGTTATAAAAACTCAATGCAGTCTGTTTTAAACTTATGTAAACTATGAATTCTTGGTTTTTATTACAGGGTGCAGGAATGCAGTACCAAAAAAACTAAACAATGTCTAAAACTAACCAGACTCGGAAGATGGTGCGGAAGATTTCGCTTCTGAAGATGACACGGTGTGCTTCGGGCCAACGTCCTGCTGCTGTTGCTGGTCCGATGAAGGTTGATGTGTCACCGATGTGTCTTCTGCCGACAGCACAGTCGCAGGAGTGGTCACTGGAAAACATGAAACGAAAAACACAATGCAGTTTCTTAAAGGAAGACAGGATGATTTTTGATACCTTACCCCATTTCGAAGTAAGGTAAAAAGCATACATTTTAACACCTATAATAATAGCAAAGCTTTTCTGATAGTTAAATAATAGGTTAAAAAGTTAATTAATGGCAGATGAGTCTAACTAGTGGTATATCACAAACAAACAAAATGTTCCACAGCACAAACATTGAATGAGCGTGTTGCACGTGTTTGCAAAGGCAAAAATTGAAGTATAGCGCTACTGTACAACATTCAGTGTGTGAAATAAAAACTCTACAAATGGTATGTTTAAAATTCAAACTTCAAGTTTACTCTTGTGCTCATGCGCATGAACTGTCAAACGTGTGCAGTTCGTCACAAACTAACACATCTCAATTGAGAGGTACAGCACCTGTTTTTGTGCAATTTGTTTCCGAAATGCAGTCGCTAGTGCCCGTCTAACTAGCGAATGGCAAAATGGATGTAACAGTGAAGAACTAGTGGCGCGAACGTGAAATTGTGTTTGTGTAGTAATAATTCTTTCATCGAAGTCGGTTTTGAAAAAATAGTTTGTTTCCTTTCAAAATTTTACAGATCAGATTGTTTTGAGCCGTAGTTTAAGATTGGGTCCGGCTTTGCTTTAATGCAGGTCGCTGGAAAATGAGAAACAAAAAGGATATATTGAGACTCGGCAGAAAACCAGTAACAGAAAAACAAATGCAGTTGCTGAATTAAGTACAACTAGGCAATGAAAGCAATCTCAGAATAATAATAAGACAGAGGGCAATAAGCCTTTTCACAGTTCCAGCGATTGATGATGATGATAGTAAAAAGGTCAAAGGTTAGGCGTACCGCATGGCACATTTGCGAACACTTGACAACGTCTCGTAGCTCAAGCTATTGTAATAGTAACAGTTTTTACAGCTAGCAAAAACCTTACCTACTTCATTTTTTCTTGTTCTCAAGTAAGATCCTGCTAGTAAATCACTCTATGCATATACTAATGCTTAATTAAGTAAAGTCCACGTCAAAACAACTGAAGTTACTGAACTGATGCAGCATGCGGCTTTGCTTTAACCAAATGTTACGTGACAGTTGTAGTTAAGACACGTCACTATGGAACATTTAACCTGTGACCTGCAGCAACTGCACATGCATACAACAAAACTGTAAAAAGGCTTATTATTATGATTATGAGAACAAATGTCAAAAATCGGACACAGTCGAGAAGCTACTGCTTATACACAGGTACAGTAATCGTCTTAAACTAAAGAGCAGTAATAAATAATTACCAGATGAAGGAGTCCTTTCTTTAAACACCTCCGCCTTAAGATCGGGTAGAAAAGCGTCTATTCTGTCCCACGTAACGATCCAAAGCTTCGTGGGGTTGGCATCGCGATCGCCAAAAACGCTAGCGGTGTCCATGACCAGTAACATGTTTTTCAGTGACTCTGGAATGGCTTCATACTGAAAACGGTTAATGCAGGAGTGATACTAACGCACCAGTTTTAAAGAAAAGGGCAACTCGCTCAGCATGTTGGGTTTATTTTAGTATTATCACTTAAACTTAGAAAATATAGCAAAGTAATTTGCAAAAAAAACTTTTATAAAGCATTAAGTTAATGTATACTTTTCTCTTTTTTGTATGGTATGAAGCCTTAAACTATCACGTTTTACAATAATTTGGTGGAAAATGCAATAATTTTTAACCTCCAATACGCTAAACAGTATCATACAAAATGGCAACCCTGTCCAAGAGTTAGCCGTAGCTAAAAACATACCTGCGTCCTTGCCGAAACAACGATGTCATAATAATTATTGCATTTTAAATTTTAAATAAAAAATATGCTTTTACATAACTGTGTCAGGTAAGTATATGAACATACAAAAACATTTACAAAATTCCCGACTGGGTGTACGATAAAAAGCATTACTCGGCGACTGGACGGAAACAGAAATAATTTCATTGTCGGCACAAATGCTACAAACAGCTTTTTATTTCTCTTGAATTCGTGAGTTCTTTGTGTACCGTTAAACACTGAAAACAGCTGTGGATTGGGGAGACATTCATAAAATTCATTGCAAAGAAAGAAAAATTTATTTCAGAGATTATTTATTGCACCAGGCACGGTAATTTAAAATACACACATCATAAAACTACATAAGTTAATCTAAAACATCTTTAACGAGTATACAATTAAGTTACGTTTAACTCTAATTGACAAGAATTAGCTACCTGCCCACTGGTATAGGAAAACAGTATTTGCTGTATTCCTATGTCAAGTGGCCGCTCAGGGGCGACTCGTAGCTAAAATTAGTGGGGTGCTGCTTCAAAAAACCTCTACTTATTGTTTTAATACTATGTAAAGTGAAACAAACGTGTAATTTGTAATTGTAATTTTAAACAAACAAACATATGAAAGTTTATACATAAACTTGATACAACCCTAAACAAAAAAATATTTTTTGCTTACGAATAGCCTAAATTGCCACAGATCAAGATTGATCCATTCACGGTAAGCACATGACAACGGACAAGAAACTGTGTGAGCGACAGTACTTTCTCTACCTGGGCTCAGACATGTGCGCACATCAGCCAAATACAGCACTGTGCTGGGCTGTGAAGCAAACAGTACTGCACTCACGTGCTCTACAATCTTAGCATTAATAATAATAATAATAATAACAACAACAACAACAATAATAATAATAATAATAATAATAATAATAATAATAATAATAATAATAATAATAATAATAATAATAATAATAATAATAATAATAAATTTTTAATGTACTTATATTGGTACATACTGTTTTAACATTTTTGTTATTTTCAGCTGATGAGGCCCGTTAGGGTGAAAGCTACTGAATAAATATTATAATCTTTGAGACCATAAAGGGCATTTCGTTTTCCTGTGTTAATGATGCCAAGTCTCAGAGAAGCTCTCTCGTATTTCAAGTCCTGAGATTAGATTAGATTAGCTTATATTATATTATGTTATGTTATATTATATTATATTACATTACATTACATTACATTACATTACATTACATTACATTACATTACATTACATTACATTACATTACATTACATTACATTATATTAGATTAGATTAGAGGATTGTATGGTTCCATACAAGTATAAAGAAAGAACAAAAGAAAAAAGACAGATTGAATATTATCGATAATATCAAGTGAAAACAGGGGTTGCTGCAGTTCCACAGTACCTATACACGAGGCGCCGCTGCAAGAGATGGCATCTAACAGCTTTTTAGGCACAAAACTTACAAAGAAAGAATAATAAAAGTATAAAGAAGCTAAGCAAAAATCTTACCAACAAATCGCCTTTGTCCGCATGCATGTACTTGTCCATGAAGTCCAGAATGGTCAGCCACAACGCCGTGAATGTTGGCAAGGACAGCAGTGGCGACAAATGTTGCAAGAAGACCTTGCAGAGCAACGTTGCTCCACGAACCCGAGTCTCTTCCATCCCCAGCGGATCTTGCGGCGAAATGTTGTCCAGCAGGCGAGCCAAAAGGGGGAAGAGTACCTAAAAGGAAAGATGAACTAAACCAAGTGATCTAGAGATTGCTCAACAGTACTAGTTTGTTTAACAGATGTAATTATTTGGATTATATCAAACAAAACACAATTGGTTCTCCAAATTACACTGTTAGCTGTAAACAACATTAGTAAATCAATAATTAATGCATAGAGCCAAGAGCTGCACTGTTTCAGCTGACCTCCAGCCGGTTTATTTCTACAGTCGACCTGGCTGAGCTTAAAAAACCCAGCTTTAGTCGCGCCAGCCAATAGTGGGAGTCGAGCTTGCCGACACATTAAACACCTTTTTTAAAAATGTTTTTAAATAATTCGTGTTGCTTGTACACAGAAAAAAGCTGATGTATAAATTCAAATAATACATTACAGAACAACTTTTTATTATTATAATGTTTATATATTTAAATATGCATTTTTTATATATACAATGGATTTATTGCAAATGTAATTTAAATCCAACTCTTGGCGAGGCTTATCTTGATTACCGATTAATCAATACCAAAACGCCAAAATGATCCAATCTGCGTGACTAACGTTGCCTATTTGCATATTTAATTTTGAATAGACAGGTTTTCTCGTTCAAAAATTTCTAAAGTTTAGCATCTCTGCCAGTACACACACACACAATCTGACCACGAATCTGCAATGCGTTTGTCATACTTCGACCAGTGACTTGCAATGTCATGTGATTGTCGCAATAGCGAAAGTCGGCTAACTCGACTCCCATCACTGAGCGGCTGGCGCAGTTAGAACTGGGTTTCTTATTGGCTGGGTCGACTGTAGAAATAAACTGCTTGGGCTATCTGAAGTGTAGAGAATATACAGTCCAAAGAGTAACTTCACTTTGGTTCCCACCCTGCCTAAAATTCCACGCCTTTCATTTGACGTCCTAAATCAGTGAGTACATCTGTTGGCTTACCTTATTAAAGCAATTTTCCCATTCTAGAGCCGTTAAGTCACGAAGGTCGTGGACTAATAATGATCTTTGTAGATACGTTAGTGCTGCCATGCGAACTTGCCGTCTTGCGTCGCAACAAAGCCGTGCAATACCTGCAAAAGTACCAAACTTGCATCACAACACAACCATGTATAACCTGCAAAAGTAGCAAATTTGCATCACAAGACAACCGTGCAATACGTGCAACAGACTTGAAATGCAAAAAAAAACAGTATGTCAACACATTTGTCCAATACTGGCAAGATAATCAATTTTCCACTTGAGCAAGTTGATATGCTGCTCCAAAAGAAGCAATCTCACTTCTTCAACGTGTGGAAAAACATACTGTCATGAAGTTCGTGAAATACCGAGTTCAAATTGTGAGATATATACTTGCATACAATTGCATCAAGCAAATATAGATTTTTCTAAAACTCATTTAAACCACAACAGTAGTAACACAATACAAAAGTTATTGATTTTTGTGTCGCATTACGGAGAATTCTTTGAGATTAAAGTACTTCCACAAACTAAATAAATTAGATGTAAAAGCTAATGCAATCTACGAAACTGCAACGTTTTCATCAAATAAAAAACCGCAGCATCTTTACAGGAAAAAACAAAACAACGTACAAAAATCAATAATTCTCGACACTACACCTGGTTTGCTACCAGCTATAACTAACTCCTGCTTCAAGAAGTATGCTGGAGACTGTATAACCCTTACCTTGTAATAATGGACACCAGCAATTCAGCCACAGATTGGATGACTTTGTCGTGGTCGTGGACTTGACATCAGTGGAACGCTTTTCCTCTCGTCTGACAGCGTAGACCGATCCGGCTCGAGTGTGTAGTGCGTACATCAAATCCAGTAACTGCACAACAAGCCAATGGTCATTCAAACTCTGTACTTTAATGCGCTCGTGGACGGGCATATGTATAATTACAGTAGACAGTGTTTATTAGACTGACGGTTAAAAGAATCAATGAATTAGACTGATGGTTAAAAGAATCAATCAACTAATTCACTCAAAAACACCTGGTATGGGCCGCTTCTATTCAAATATACATAAAAACTGTCGGTAATTGACTCAAATAACTCGGCACAATTAACTCAATATTTTTCCTTCACGAACTTAAAATAAGACACTTGTGTATGCCTAAAGAGGTTTTACTGCTTTAATGTCATCTTTGCATTGATTTTGTGCACTATAATATAGGTAGAAACAGTCATGTTAAGTACAGCTTTGTTTGTAAGCAGGCACAGTACGTTTGTCATATGCCCTAATATGTTGGCCTAGCGGTTTTGCTTTGAATCTGTCACCTGCATGTCTGCTGTAGTTAACCTCGTTGTTACCGCAAGCTAAACATTTAATCACTTGTCCAGCGGTTTGTTTTTGAAGCTCCCGCTGCTTTTCACAGAGGAAACAAGGTCATCACCAACTGCAGCTCAAGCACTAAGTGACTAGGTGTTTTGCGTGAATATGTGCAACATACAGGAGCAGATTTTCAACGTTTTTATCTGCATCAGAATATGAAAACGTGATTTTTGCGTCAAGCTGAATGTCAGACATAGCAACAAACAGTAACCTTTCAGCTATTTGCCACACCCTTGACAAGTCATGCTGCATGTGGTAAAGATGTACATCAGTTATTGATTTTTGTGTCACCCTGAATGTCAGACATAGCAACACACAGTAACCTCTCAGCTATTCGCCACACCCTTGACAAGTCACCTGCATGTGATAAAGATGTACATCAGTTATTGATTTTTGTGTCATGCCGAATGTCAGGCATAGCAACACACAGTAACCTCTCAGCTATTCGCCACACCCTTGACAAGTCATCCTGAGTGTGATAAAGAGGTACACGAGTTATTGATTTTTGCGTCACCCCGAATGTCAGACATAGCAACAAACAGTAACATTCCAGCTATTTGCCAGGCCCTTGACAAGTCTTGCTGCATGTGATAAAGATGTACATGAGTTATTGATTTTTGTGTCACCCCGAATGTCAGACATAGTAACAAACAGTAACCTTTTAGCTATTCCCCACACCCTTGACAAGTCATGCTGAGTGTGATAAAGAGGTACATGAGTTATTGATTTTTGTGTCACACAGAATATGAAACATAACAACATTTGATAAGGGAGGCGGCAGAGATTAATGCAAGCTCTAATAAGGCTGGAGTCAAAAACTGCTGTCTGACGCTCAGCAACTACTAGATTTACCTGTAGAGACACTTGCTGATAATTAGACGTGTAACTATCTGCCTCATCCTCTTCATCCGAATCGCCCTGTTCATTTATGTTGCTAGGCGACGAACGACTCCGTTTCATCTTGTTGCCTTCCTTCTTCGAGGTCTTCTTGCGAGAAGATTTCTTTTCGTGCGCCGACGTCTTCAAGTGCTTCCTGTTTGCCAAATATCTGCCTGTGAAGAAAGACAAAGAAATAAGAACGAGGAAACAGCCCAAGATTGATAAAATAAACCTAGCATAGATTTTGCTTGTCTGAAACATCGTTGCGCGGAACATACATGCAGCATTAGACATGTCAACTCGTTGTAAAAAGTAAATATTTTTATAACTGACAAAATGCATAAATGACCGAATGAACAGAGGAAAATAAATAAACAAACAAATGAAGGGGAAACGAACAAACAAAAATAAATAAAGGAAATGATGAAAAATTAACCAAATTGTAAAAAAAGAAATAAAGTGATGAATGAAAGAAGCATAAATTAACAAACAAAGACATAAATAATAAATAAATAAAAAGTAAACACGTTAATAAATAAATAAATAATAAATAATAGATAAACAAACTAATTAATTAATAAACAAATAAGCAAACAAATAAGTAAATAAATAATTATATAAATAATAAATATATAATTAATAAATAAATAAACCAGCAAACAAATAAATAAGTAAATAAATAAATAAGTGAGTAAATGAATAATTATATAAATAATAAATAAATACACAAATATAGAAATAAGTAAATAAATAAACAAACCAGTGAATAAATAAGTAAATAAATAAGTGAGTAAATGAATAATTACATAAATAATAAACTATAATTTGCAAATAAATAGACAAATATAGAAATAAGTAAACAAATAAAGAAATCAATGAATAAATAAGTAAATGAATAAACCAGTAAGCTAACTGAATAATCTAAACAATTAAGAAAATGCAAAACAAACAAACTGATTTATGAAACGGAACGATATTGAAAGGAGAGCAAGAAAAAGAGAAACATCTTACCACCGTTGAGACTCGCCTCGACGAAGATTCGCAGAGTGCGGACGAAACTCTCAAAATTTTCCTGTGTGATGTTTGTTGAATCACGAATCAACAATGTTACAGTTTCACAGCACTGAAATACAGCAAAATCATGCTAAACTAGAAAAACATTTTCTACAAAAAACTTTCACTGAACAGCAACGGTGTTATCACCACCAACACCACCACCGCCGCCATCATCATCATCGTCGCAATATCAATGTCACCCATACCCACCGACGTCCAGGTTCAAGTCATCATCAATACTACCATCATCTTCATCGCTGTTTTCCGGACTGACAAACATTATCAACATTACCTATCACCACCACCACCGCCGCCGCCATCAGTATCGTCGCAATATCAATGTCACCCATACCCACCGACATCCAGGTTCAAGTCACCGCCATCATCACTACCATTATCTTCATCTCTGTTTCCCGGACAGACAAACATTATCGACATTACCAATCACCACCACCGCCGCCATCATCATCATCGCAATATCAATGTCACCCATACCCATCGACATCCTGGTTCAAGTCATCATCAATACTACCATCATCTTCATCGCTGTTTTCCGGACTGACAAACATTATCAACATTACCAATCACCACCACCGCCGCCGCCATCATCATCATCGCAATTTCAATGACACCCATACCCACCGACATCCAGGTTCAAGTCATCATCATCACTACTATCATCTTTATCGCTGCCTACCGGATCAACATGATCAACATTACCATTGCGGACGCCGTCATTGTCGTCGTCATCATCAACACCGTCGTCGTTGTCATCATGGTCATTTGCAACAATAATGGCAATAATAAAAAACACAAAGGAGGGTAGTATTCTAAGAAATAAGCGGCAACAAGTGTAGCAATAGCAGCGGCGGCAACAACAACAATGACAACAACAAGTGGAACAACAAAAGCACCGGCGGCAGCGGTGATGACAACAAGAACAACAGTAACTACAAAGAAACATTAATACTATTTCTTATTAGTACAACACAATTTTTATTAAAAACTTTAATTTGCAACTGTTTAAGAAAAATGTCTAAACATTTCAATAGCAATCAGCTGTCATCACCTGTACTACATTATACAAACAACAATAAGCTTATATAGGAAGAGCGTATAGTATAGAAAAGTATGCACTAATTATGTATTTATAAAAAAATCAAACAAACACACATGTATAAAAGAAATAGATACAGTAACAAATAGCAAAGTGCTTGAAAATAAAGTCAATGAAATTGAATTACTTTGCATATTAAGAGAATGCTTATTAGGGTACAAAGATAAACTTTTTTTTATCAATAAGTCCCAGTTACTTGTAGCCTTTTCTTAATATACAAAGTACCTTAATTTTATTAACTTTATTTTCAAACACTTAGCTATCAGTTACTGTACTATTTCTTTTTTTCAGGTCTGTTAATTGATTACCTAATTGGTTTCTCTGTAAACACATAATTAGTGCATAATTTTCTATACTGTAGGCTCTGCTTATATAAACTGGCTGTTGTTTGTATGCGTACCATTGATGATGACAGCTAATTGCTGTCTTTTAACCACGTCACTGCCTGTATGACGAGAATCTCCCATCATGAAAATGCTATTCCGACTGGCCTATATGACGAGACTCTACCGTCATGCTTAATATGCAAATTAACTGCCGCCTATGCTAGTACCAATAATACTTACACACGCCACGTGCAATTGAGGAATCTAGCTTTGAAAACAAAAAGCGGTGGTGTCCTCTGTTGTCTAAAAAAGATGTACAAGCTACAAAACATTCAAGGCCAAAAAACGTGCAAAATGAGCGAAAAAGATTGCTGTTATTGCTGTCGTCTGCTACGTTGTCATCGCTGCATAGTTTGTCCTGTATTTTTGTTGATTTTTTCGTCTTCAAATGGCCCAGAAAAGATATAGTGTGGAGCAGATAAGATGGCAGAAATGGCAACAGTAACAATAGAAATAGTTGTGATGTAGTAACAACCATGCTATAATAACATTGCAGTGCCTATAGCAGTAGCAACTTTTCATTTTACTAAAATATTCTTATGCGCCAACTGGAATGCAAATTGCACGGCAGTAAAGTGGTTAAACAGTTGTGAATTAAAAGTTTTTAATAAAAGCAGTGTTGTTTTAATAATGCTATTAATAAAAAGTCTGGAAAAAATGACACATTTTTGCAAACAACCTTCATGCAATAAATTTTGATGCTGAATAAACTGAAAACAGCAATGATGTTACAAAACAACATACTACAACGTACAATACAGAAAAGAAGAAACAAAATATTACCTTCAGAAATGATTTGGGGTCGTGATAATGAAGCTCCTCCATCAAAGAGATGCTGAACTGGTTTGTACGTGAACGAGGAACCGGGGGTGCCGGTGGTTCACGGATCTTTTCACCGTCTTTCACTGTCTGCGGGTAAGAGAAAGTAACGTTTAACGTCTACTCATATACTGAAATGACACGGCTCTTCTATTCATTGACCAAGTTGATTTTTTTGCGAAATCAACTTTCATTTAAATTACAGCAGGATGTGGTTTTTTATATCCTACCCCATTTTGAAATGTGGTAAAAAGTATACATTTTAACACAATTAATACTGTAAAAGCATTTCTGATAATTAAATAATAGATTAAAAACTTCATTAATGGCAGGCGAGCCCAACTATTGATGACATCACAAATTAACATAATTTTCAACAGCAAAAATATTCTACGAGCGTATTGCGCGTGTTTGTTAAAGCGAAAATTGAAGTACAGTGCTACTTTACGATCAGCGTGTTGTACTAAAACTAGGCAAGTTTTAAGATAAAAATTCAAATTTCAAATTGAATGTGCTGTCGAACATGCGTGGCTCGTCACAAACTAACACATGTGAACTGAGAGGTACAACACCTGTTTTTTGTGAAACGTATTCCGAAATGCAGGCACTAGTGCCCGTCTAACTAGCGCATGGCGACATGCATGTAACAAAGA
Organism: Tubiluchus corallicola; assembly: GCA_030141605.1. NCBI lineage: Eukaryota > Metazoa > Priapulida > Priapulimorpha > Priapulimorphida > Tubiluchidae > Tubiluchus > Tubiluchus corallicola. The sequence goes on from JAQGDQ010000330.1 coordinate 91,328, forward strand.
AAACTGAAGTACAGCAGTAGTGTACTACATTCTGCGTGATCTACAAAAACTGTTTCCTTTCAATATTTTATAGGGCAAACTGTTTTGAGCTATAGTCTAAGATTGGGTCCAGTTTTCCTTAATCTTCCCAGGAACAAACGCGAGAGTTTGCTGGGCTTTCTTCACAAAATCTTTTTCAAATTATTATTTGTATTGTATCTGTGTGTATTGAAAACACAGGTTCTCGTCTGATCACCGAAGTTAAGCAACGTAGAACCTGGTTAGTACTTGGATGGGTAACCGCCTAGGAATACTAGGTGCTGTAGGCTTGCGGGATGCCCACACTGTATCTCGACACTAGGCGGAGGAGCTGCACAAGCAGCCAACGGCTAGAGGGCGGAGGAGGTCAAGTGACCAAACGGCCATGTGTAGAGGAGTAAACCTTCCAAATCAGGAGTGGGGCCCCGAAGGCGGACCAGTGCAGCATGCTCACTGACTCCGGCAGCTCCTACAGCCAACCTGGTGCCAAACGTATCGCTCCGCTTTCCATTGGACTACACCAGGGAGGAAGAGAGGGGTTCCTGTTGTCTGGGCAACTCAGGATCTCCATACACCTTGCCCAGGTGTGCACCCCGGAGACGTTCAAGGATTGGATTGCTCAGCCACAGTCAACACTGCAGCTCCATCATTGTGATCAATAACTGACTCTCTTGGCGTACACTCCATTGTCTTCTGAGACAGAAGGATGCCAACAATTGCAAGACAAATAAAAGGTTATGTTATGTTAAAATTATTCAAAAATCTTAACACTGGAGTGCATTTTAGAAATAAATTTCACGATATATCAAGCATTTTTTTACATATTCGCGTATAAGATTTGTATAAGAAATAAAGGACATTGGGTTTTGCAAGTAAGTGATAACGCACCTTTACGATCATCCATTCGCCGCCGTTGCTATGCACAGCATCCACTTCAATCCGCTGACTCTCGTACAGCTCGCTGTCGGAGGTGTACCCCCGGTCGGATAGTGCACCGTCGCTGTTCGCAGCACCAATTTCGCTGTCTGATTTTGCACCTGTAAGTTTTGTATGATATCATAAGTTATAGGACACAATCACCAGATAACATCAACTCCTTCAGGACCGCACCATACAAAATAGGTCGTATAAGACTTATGACTTTTCTGCTACTGTATGAGCACAGACATAACTAAATGATTGCAAATTAGGTACTGTGCTATTCAGGAGAATCTTGGCTATCCAATACGGCTGTTTGTTTATGAGTGATTTACTTGGATAAAATTAAGAAAAACATGCCCTTTTCAGGCACTCAAACTTAGCTTGTTGAGTAGTTTAGTCTGGTGCACACTTGCGTGATCGTACACATTAATTTATTGATCGCCTGCTTGCTACAGCCCAAACTGAGCAGTGTTCTGCTACTATTCCAGGAAAAACTAACCGATCAGTCAAGGACAAATTCAGTTCATTTCACCTTTTATCAGGAACTTATTATTTAAAAATAGAGTAGATTTGAGGCCAGAGTTTATCAGTGTGTTGTGTAAGGATAGTTGAAATTTTCTGCATTAGCCAATTTCACACATATGGTACTGTACATTATTGCAGTAACTGAAAGATTTTTTCAGTTTTTTCGTCAAAAATCTATTTTTAATTTGTCTATGGTAAATTCATTTCACATATAATTTTGAATGAAAATCCATGAATATACAAAATACGAAAATTTAATGAATTAAATTAACGAACAGTCACCGTATTCTGCGAAAATCTGACCTACAGATGATATTTGAATTACATATTCCATTCATCATCATCATCCAATGAATCACACCTCCAGTGACATGATTCTGCTCACCTCCCTATGCCAGGACTCCCTACACGCTGCAATGCCCCAAGTACATTTATTTCTAAGGATCAATGCTGAAGTGTTTAAATCTTTCTGTGCAAAATCTAAATATGTTAACATTTGTCCTCCTGCAGGTTTTTTAGCTGGTTCTATGGCTTGTTGAAGAGTTATCTTCACTGGAATATCATCAGGTAGTCTAAGCATATGCCCAATCCATCTTAAACGGCACCTTTTTATTTTTCTTGTCCAAGGTTCTTCTTTTATTTTTTCATATAGATCTTTGTTTGAAATTTTCTTTGGCCATCTAATACCCAAAATGTTTCTGTAATTTCACCTTTGAAATGCATCGATTTCAGCTTTATGATTTGCTTTTAATGTCCAGAGCTCAGAGTTATACAGAAATACAGTTTCAACTAAGGCTGAGAATATTCTAATTTTTGTTTTCAAAGAAATCTTTCTATTCTCAAAAACTTTTGAGTTTTGAGTAAGCTGATAATGCCATTATCTTCCGTCTTGATATGTCGTCCTCTGTTGCCAGCAGACTACCGAGATACTTGCATCTTTGCCACGATTCATCACCAAGGCGTGTTATGTGAAACTTTTCAGTTTTATTTTTGTTTACAACGAGATCCATTCTGTTCAGTTTCTCCTCTATTGAGTTTTTTATTTCATCTACTTTCATTGTTCAATTAGCTGCAATTTCACAGGCAATCTGGGAAATCTTCAAGTAGTACAATATAGCTAATATAATTAATAACTTAATACGAATTTACCAGCTTTAGTAAAACTAAAAAATTAGCACAAAAATTGTATAGTTACGTAAATTTTTTAACGGTGTCCATTTACCTCGCATGTCTTCGACATCTAGTTGATTATCTGACGCATGAAACCCGCTTGCTGGACACTGACCAACGGTCTTACCAGCTTCAGATGACATAGACGAATGACCAGAACCTGCAATGATAGTAACAGCTCTTTTATACTACACTATTTATAGGTAAATGTGAAATTTTAAAATTTTTGAAATGTTAACAATTTTTCACTCTATTGCCATCTGGTGACTGGTTTTTGAAGCACTTATACTATCGCCAACTGGTGACTGGTTTCTGAAGCACTTGTACTATCGCCACCTGGTGACTGGTTTTGAAGCACTTGCACTATCGCCATCTGGTGACTGGTTTTTGAAGGACTTGTACTATCGCCACTTTAGTGGCAGCCAACATAATGCGGTCATTTATTTTTCCAAGTAAAAATCTAAGTGACTTTAGCAAATTCCCACAAATGTCCCTAAATACGGCCGCTGGACAACAAACTCAAGATTCATGCTCAGCTTTTCTAGAATGGAGGAAAATGCGGAGAAAGCGATTCAATAAAGTTCTAGGGCAGTTTTTTTTAAAGTCTGCAACATAGCCCATCGAATCAACAAGATCGAATTAATAAAAGTATTTTGCCTTTTGTTTTTATAAAAAATCTTTAGAAAAAACAGCTAATAAAAATGCATGATCATTATTATTACTAAAATTATTATTAGACTCAAACGATTATGAAATTCTCCAAATTGCTTGTAATTTTGTTTTAAAATGTTTCAGTTCTAGGATGTAATTACAATAAAAAACAAACTATATATACAACTAACATCACTTATCTAAATTAAATACTATATGTGTATGCAACTACATTAAATTTGTGTTTATGTACATTTATGTTTATCATTGGGTTTATACATCAAAGTTTCATGTTCTGTCTTTAGTTAGAATTATTGAATTTGACTTGTAATATTGTATTCTTAGTATATGATTTTACAGCGTTATATATGTATGTAATTATATCTTTGTAATCAGTGTGTGTATAATGTGAATTGTAATTGTAATTGTAAAAATATGTTACAATATGTTAAATAATTTCGTTTTGTGTGGCACATTTTTAAAAGCAACTGCTTAGGCCTAACTATCTTGGAATAATTGTCATAATGGCCTCTTAATAATAGCTTAGTTTGAATTTTTGGATTTATATAGTTTGCACAAAAACTTGGCAGCCATTTTGTTTTTTGCATTTTTGACAATTTTTCATACTGGCAACAGCCTTTTTCAGGTTCAGCTTAGTTAAATTGATAAGACTGGCTACGTTACCCGCCTTCAGAAAAAAACATTCCAGGGTTCTACTTTTTCTGAAAATTGATCTCCGATTTTGGATCTGGCATTTTAATCTTGAGTTTAAATGCATTGAAGTCCATTAGATCTGTATTAGATCTGAATTTGACGGTGCAGAAACTAGTCCTATTTAGATCAAATTTAACGCGAAGACACAAAATACTAAAAGTGAAGTTAAAAAAAACGCGAGTAATGAAAGTGTGGCAACCTCACAAGGCTAACCGAGCAAACTTACTAATATCAACACTAGGCGGCACTGTTCCGGCGTGGTGTCCGTGCACTTGTAAGCGAGGCGGTGACGCGCCAGCCCCCACGCATTCTAAGATAGCCATAATCGTAAACCAATCCTGAAATGATTAGCAAAACAACAGTTTAAAATATTCTTCTACAAAGCATAAAGTTAATTTATACTACGAATGTCAGAAATTTTCAGGAGAGGCGATAGCCGTCATTCACCGGACAATTTTGACATAACCGGCGAACTTTGTATCATTTCATAATCGCTTCGTAACTTTAGTAAGCACTCGTTATTTAAACTAATTCAAACTTACGCAGCTTACCTAATGTACATGCAAATTCGTCTCAAAATTAGTTATCTATTTTTTTGTGAAAAGTTATCATACTTGACAGCGTGCTGTTTTTCTTCAGTCGATGAACGAAGTCATTAGTGGAAGAATAAAGGTTCAAAATCGGAGGGGGCCCAAGTGTGAAATGATTGGGACTTTATAGTGATTTTCCAACTACACGAGGTGCTAATCACATGTCTATTAGTAAATTCTTACAATTTTTTTGCAAACACTGGAATATTGGAAACTTTCCAGAAAAATTGACCTTTTCCTTAACCCTTTACATTGCACACTGCTGCCTATGTTCCATAACCCGTTTCATTGCACACTGCTGCCTATATTCCACAACCCTTTCCATTGCACACTGCTGCCTATGTTCCATAACCCGTTTCATTGCACACTGCTGCCTATATTCCACAACCCTTTCCATTGCACACTGCTGCCTATGTTCCATAACCCGTTCCATTGCACACCGCTGACTATATTGCCTATGTTCCATAACCCTTTCCATTGCACATTGACGCCTATGTTCCATAACCCTTTCCATTGCACACTGCCGCCTATGTTCCATAACCCTTTCCATTGCACACTGCTGCCTATATTCCACAACCCTTTCCATTGCACACTGCCGCCTATATTCCACAACCCTTTCCATTGCACACTGCTGCCTATATTCCACAACCCTTTCCATTGCACACTGCTGCCTATGTTCCATAACCCTTTCCATTGCACATTGCCGCCTATGTTCCATAACCCTTTCCATTGCACACTGCTGCCTATGTTCCATAACCCTTTCCATTGCACACTGCCGCCTATGTTCCATAACCCTTTCCATTGCACACTGCTGCCTATATTCCACAACCCTTTCCATTGCACACTGCTGCCTATGTTCCATAACCCTTTCCATTGCACACTTCTGCCTATGTTCCATAACCCTTTCCACTGCACACTGCTGCCTATGTTCCATAACCCTTTCCATTGCACACTGCTGCCTATATTCCATAACCCTTTCCATTGCACACTGCTGCCTATATTCCATAACCCTTTCCATTACACACTGCTGCCTATATTCCACAACCCTTTCCATTGCACACTGCCGCCTATATTCCACAACCCTTTCCATTGCACACTGCTGCCTATATTCCACAACCCTTTCCATTGCACACTGCTGCCTATATTCCATAACCCTTTCCATTGCACACTGCTGCCTATATTCCATAACCCTTTCCATTGCACACTGCCGCCTATGTTCCATAACCCTTTCCATTGCACACTGCTGCCTATGTTCCATAACCCTTTCCATTGCACACTTCTGCCTATGTTCCATAACCCTTTCCATTGCACACCGCTGCCTATGTTCCATAACCCTTTCCATTGCACACTGCTGCTTATATTCCAAAACCCTTTCCATTGCACACTGCTGCCTATGTTTTTCATGCAAGGGACGGAAAGTGGAAGACTGCTGCCCGAGCTCAGTACTAAGCGCAGTCACCCAGGTCTGTTTGTTTCACTACTACAGCCATGCAAAACATAAAAACTTTAACAGACGAGGGATTGGGGTTGCATCGCAATAAGTAACGCTAAACAGCCAATTAGCATCTGAAACCAGGTGTATTCCACAATACTGTATTGTATGGTAAGTTCTCACGCAAAATCACTTGTAGATCGTGGATGAAACGTATGTTTAGCTAATTGTTCTGCATTCTTATAAAATGATTGCAGATTATGGATTAGTATTGTCTTTTGTGAAAACTGGTTTCCAAATATAAGCACATGCTTATTTTGTGGGTGTGTGTGTGTGTGTGTATGCGTGCTCGCATCTATGTGTATGTGTAGATATAAAACTAACATTTAATATTAGTACTCAGTAACGAACAACTATTTGCTTATTTATAAGATTCTGCTTGCGTAACACACCACAAGAAGTTATTGCCAAATGTGCAAAAGCCAATGTGCCCCAGTTACAAAGCAACAACGTTGCGAAAGGGTTAATCCCAAGTTGGCGAAAAACAGACTCTTATATCCGAGAATAAAATGACTTTCGTACCTGAGCTGAGCGAATGTTGGCTGCATTGGTACGCAGCAGTTCATGCATTCCGTTAGCAATCTGTAGAGAAGCCGAGTACAACAGATTTGGCTTCATCAGCAAAAGCATGGGCAACGAAGCCAGTACCTTCACAAACAACAAAAATGATGACATTAAACTTTATCATAAACCAGCAATAGAAAGAATATGCATAACAGTTTAACTCCTTCCGGACTGCGCCATTCAAAATAGATCTTATGAATTTATCTACGAGTTTTCTGCTGCTGTATGAGCACAGACATAACTAAATGATTACAAATTACTACTCTATTAGCTTAGTATCGGTAAATATGGATAATGGGCGAAGAACTAGTGGTGCGAACGTGAACGCGAACGTGTTTGAGTGGTAATAATTCTTTCACGTAAGTCATTTTTGAAAACATAGAATGTTTCCTTTCAATATTTTAAAGAGAAGATTGACCTACACTTTAAGATTGGGTCCGGTTTTGCTTTGACAAAGATGCAAAATTATTAACAAAGAACAAATACTATGTTTCCTTTCAATATTTTAAACAATAGATTGTTTTGAACTGCTACAGGTAAAGATTGGGTCTGGTTTTGCTTTAAGTATTAGCACAGTATATGCAGTTTTCTATTCAGTTGGAAATCCTAAAGTAGGTGCACTCTAAGTACAATGAAGTTCATCTAAAACTACAAAAAGTGGCCACATTCCAGCGACCGAGCAATCTCAAAGTTCAGCATTTCTACACCACTTGGTTATGCATTTGATGCCACTGTTAAAGAATCACTGTGTGCTTTGCAACTAAGGTTAAGCAACATGGAGCCTGATCAGAAAGTGGACGACTGACTGTGAAAAAACTGCTTCTAAGCTGTTTCGTCTGCCAAATCTTCTCCAACTGAACAGACGAGGGAAGACGTAAACGTTTTCAAACATGACTGAGCAATCTCAAAGTTAAGCATTTCTAGACCACTCAGTTATACTTACACCGCCATAAACTTGTACAAAAAAATTTCATGCATAAGTTTCGATATTTATAAGAAAGGAAAATTTCCAAAAATTTAAGTAATCTACAGAAAAATTATAATACTCAATTGCACACCTGCTGCGAGACCTCTTCCCGACTGATTAACCGTATTGCCAGACGTATCAAACCGACGACAGCTCTTTCTTGCAGGAATGAATGTTCCGGTGCATTGACTATGAGACTGTATAATAGCTCACGGACGGCCTGCCATACTGTTGACACACGATCACTAAAACAGAAAAAATACTTTCTTTAAAACAAGCAAACATCCATAGCACGTTTCAGCATTTGTAAAAGAATGAAATACGACACTTTTTCTGAAGAAGCTTTCAAAAACCCACCACAAATCAAATTGGTTCAGTTTAGTAGTTTGTTTTTTGTTACTCTCGCTATTAAAGTGGCACTGTGTGCTTCGCGACCAAAGTTAGGCAACATCAAAGCCTGTCACTAAGTGGATGGGCTACTGCCAAAAACCTGTTTCGTCTTCCACACCTTCTTCAGCTTTTGTTGAGTGAAGATGAAAATGTTTCCGAGCATGCCTCAGCCAATTTGTGTCTCAATTTAGATGCTTAAGGGACAAGAAAAGGGATACCCGAGTAGGTTTCAGAAAAATCGCCTTGAAAAAATATATTACTTTACAGTAATTTTATGCATATATTGTACTCGCATTGAAAGGGTTTTTTGTTTGTCTTCACTTTAAATCTCCTGCAATACTGTTCCGACCACACATTACATGACGTCATACTAACAACGTAAGTCAGGGGAAGAAAAGGAAATGTAAAACTATGACACAAAAAACCTTCCATGCGAATCTATATTACCTAACATTTCCCTTACCTGCTGCAAAGACTTTAAATCTTTGCGCCAATTGGTAAAATGTCGCTGACTCACCCTCCAGTGTGCACCACTCATTAGTATGTATTTTTATTTAATTCCACACAAAAAATGTGTTTTTAAAATTATTGACAAGATACAGTAATTTAAAATTTTACTCAGCTAGTGACGTGTGCACTACGAATGCTCCGATTATTTTTTCAAACTTTACACAATGTTATCTAAACCCGTTTCAAACAATCTACCATCAAAATGGCAGCGCCTAATGGTCATCGCGGGAGTTTAAATTTACAAGATTTATACAGCGTTACTGCTGATGCAAGCCCTGCATGCAAAAAGGTAGTATATAAGTGAAATAAAATTTCAAGACGAATTTTTAAGCTTTATGTAAGTGGAGGATTTTCTTGTAATTTAACATTGATAAATTAGTTAGTGCCCAGTCCCACCACAAGTATGTAAATTATGTAGGCTCTGCTGCTCAGTGTTGCATCCTAGGTTTCAAAGAGCTAAGTGGCATAAACAATTTCTACAGTTTCTCTGTTCCGTCTGTCTGCCACTACCTTTCCACATCAAATCCGTGTCAAACCACCACCACCACACCTACCGATTCTGCAACGTCACACGTATCAACAGCTCCAGGTTAAACACGGCCGCGTCCTCGTCAAACTGCGACTCCGAGTGGAAGTGCATCTCCGGTCCTTGTGCCGCGTAGACAAGCGACTTGACGAGCTCGTTCAGTGACTCGAAGCGGAGGAACTTGCTCTCGTTCAACAACTGCTCCGGGTGACACGCTTTCACGCACAAACGAGCATTCTTAATCGACTGCTCATCCTCTGGTGTCAGCACCTGAGGGAAAAATAGCATTAAAGGGCACATTCTCTGCTATATAATATATCTGACACTAGAGAGCAGCACGGTAGCTATATCTTCTTAAGTTAACTTTGACCTTCGTGTACTTTCATGACCTTGAAAGTGGGACCAACATGGTAGAGTATTCCTGCACTATAATCTAAAGACTCATGAGAAATTTCCAATCGTCCAGTTTTGTGACATCTGAACGACCCCTGGTGAGCCAAAATTTGGCAAACTCAAAATTAAAAAATTCCTTTGACAATGTTTATTTATTCAAAATCCGTAATGCTGCCGACGTGTTTCGGTCCAAACAGACCATCTTCAAGGCCCAAAATAATTAAAAACCAGAGTAAACAATGCCTACAGTTGTTTTTTTACCTTCGGTAACTATTCCCTTTAATGATCATTTGGCAGTACATTGGGTTGTGAGAGAAGCACTGTACAGCAGGTTTGGCGTTCGACATGTTTATTTTGCGATGACTCTCTTTTTTCTAATCTCACTATTCCAAACATATTACCATGACAAAAATATGTGATGAGAGATAACGTTTTTCCAAACAGACAAGTTTGCCAAACTTAAAGGCAGTTCAAGAGCCTACCTTGCCAGACACTGAGTGCCTTGTCAGAGCTAGTCAGGGAGTTTATTGAGTGACTGCCACTGAGTTACTGAGAGTGCTAGCTTTTTTTAATATATTTTTTTAACAGCCTATGTTACTGAGTGACTATGCTTCACTAAACCAGGAAGCTTTTTTAACTAGGTGACATTTCTGGTGTGCTGGCTGGTACCAACAATTACTATGTCAGTGTCCTAGTCAGCTTCAATAAGGAAGTTATACACCTTGGCATTACATACAATAAATCTAAATATAAAGAAACAGGGAATTTACTTGTTGACAAAGGAAATCAATAACCCTGTAACACAGTAATTTACAGAGTCAGTGTGACAAACTGTAAATTATGGCAAAGCCACAAAATATTTTACAGCAGAAAAGGTGAACATGCGAAACTTTTAATCTTACTGGAATCAGAATCTTTTAAAAAAACTTTGTCTAATTTTTACCGATTTTTCCACATTATTTTACAGATAAATTCTAAAGAAATTTCATATTGTTTGTCAAACACATTAACACGTGCGGAAAAATGTCATAAACTTTTGCGGAAAAGAAAGCAGCTGATTAAGTACTATTAACATCTGGAAGAACCGGAACGCAGGATACAGAGTGCTCAGCGAGTTCGGCAGCACCAGACCTGTTTAGTAACTGAATAGCTAACTGCTAGGAAAAGTGTTTTGTCTACAGTTGTGTCAAGGACTATGTCTCCCTTTGTACAAGCATCTGTACATGGCTAACATACTAAAACATTAGCCATGTCAAAGTTCCTGGCTTCGGGCATAACTATCTACATTAACTAGGCCTGTCCCGAGTATTTGCATTCAAGTTTGGAACGACCAAAACCATGTAAAACACAAGAATACATAACGGTTAAAAACATAGAGCAAAAAGAAGTTGAACGTGCGCTGATTGTTACCTTCGGTGCCTGCATCTCCTGAGAGAGGGTTATGTAGTTGTAGAAAGAAGAGAAGATTCCGGATTCTGCTCGTTGGGGATTCGTCGTCTCTTCCCGAATCAGAGATATTGAGCCGGCTTGGTCGACGAAATCTACGGCCTGCAAAATGACAGCGGGGTGTGACGTAATCAAACGCACAGCGTTTTCACACAAAAAATCAATAACGCAATGAGAATCACTGCCGTTTATTTAACAGTCAATGCAGCAACAAAATTCATTTATGGCTGAAGGTGTGCAACTTTTATAAACAAAAAAATTATGGACTGTTCTTGCAGCATAAGGCCACAATTGTTAGTTTCTGAAATACTTTCAACTTTCAACCAAAAAAAGATAACGTTTGAAAGTCAGGATTGATTGGGAATTGAAACAAGAGCCTTTGAATTACATCAACAGTGCATTACTAATAGACTACACAGCTCCTGATGATCCAGTAGTCTTGATTCACTGCTATCAGTTCGCCAAGCAAGTAAACATTTCAGGAAGTATTAGCATAATTATTAGCAAATTAGATAAATTAGTTTGTAATTAACGAACAGCCTGGAAGAATCTTTGGTAATAAATCAACTTACATTTATTTAATAACTAAAATAACTGTTAATGGAAAAATTTCATCAATTAACAAAGTTTTAATATAAAACTTTGTCACTAACAATCAGGTAGAGAGAGAGATGGAGCATAGTTAGAGAGAGAGAGAGATGGAGCATAGTTAGAGAGAGAGAGAGATGGAGCATAGTTAGAGAGAGAGAGAGATGGAGCGTAGTTAGAGAGAGTGAGAGAGAGAGAGAGAGATGGAGCATAGTTAGAGAGAGTGAGAGAGAGAGAGAGAGAGAGAGAGAGAGAGAGAGAGAAAGAGAGAGTGAGAGAGAGAGAAGAGAGAAGAGAGAGAGAAAAAGATCAAGAGAGAAAGAGAGCAAGAGCAAGAGAGAGAGAGAGAGAGAGAGAGAGAGAGAGAGAGAGAGAGCGAGAGAGAGAGAGAGAGAGAGAGAGAGAGAGAGAGAGAGAAAGAGAGAGAGAGAGAGAGAGAGAGAGAGAGAGAGAGAGAGAGAGAGAGAGAGAGAGAGAGAGAGAGAGAGAGAGAGAGAGAGAGAGAGAGAGAGAAATGGGGCAGACGAAGACCATAATAATTATGGTCAACAAGCAGCGACAACTCCTCACTCGTAATTCGTTAGTAACTATACATTTCGTGAAAATAGTTTTAATATAAAGAGCATAGTTAGAGAGAGAGAGAGAGAGATGGAGCATAATTAGAGAGAGAAAGAGATGGAGCATAGTTAGAGAGAGAGAGAGATGGAGCGTAGTTAGAGAGAGTGAGAGAGAGAGAGAGAGAGAGAGAGAGAGAGAGAGGGAAAGAGAGAGAGAGAGAGAGAGGAGAGAGAGAGAGAGGGGAGAGAGAGAGAGAGAGTGGAGTTGGAAGAAAAGAGAGGAATGGATGAACACAGTACGTTATTTAAACTAACGCACCTCGACTAGAATCGGCGGCAACAACTTTGCCTTGAACAATTGCAGTAAACAATCTACGATGTTCTTCCAACCCTCGCGGAGGATGTCTCCGTGTGAGTGAGCAAGACGAAAGACCGTCTTTGCCGCCAGCTGCGCTTTCATGTTGTTACCAAACGACACTGCCATGGCTTCCGGACTCTGAAAATAAGCAGCAGCTTCGTTGGGAAAAATCCATAGCTTTACATCCCCAAATACTTTGAAAGTAAGTTTAAACACCTGCGGCCAGTTTCACAAAGCCGTCATTAAAATTAATAGTTAATAGTTAATCAAACGTAATAACAACGTTGTCATTAATAGTTAACCGAACGTAACAACGACGTCGCTATTAATTGTTAACCGAATAAAATAATGAAGTCGTCGTTAATAGTAAACTGAACGTAATAACCATATCGTTATTAATAGTTAACCGAACGTAACAACGACGTCGCTATTAATAGTTAACTAAATGTAATAACAACGTTGTCACTAATAGTCAACTGAATGTAATAATGACGTCATTATTGATAGTTAACCAAACGTAATAACAACGTTGTCGTTAATAGTTAACCAAATATAATAACGACGTTGCTATTAATAGTTAACTGAACGTAATAACCAAGTCGTTATTAATAGTTAACCGAACATAACAATGACGTCGCTATTAATAGTTAATCGAATGTAATAACGAAGCTGTCGTTAATAGTTAACTGAATTTAATAAGGAAGTCGCCGTTAATAGTTAACCGAATGTAATAACGAAGTTGTCATTAACAGTTAACCGAATGTGATAACTACGTCATTAACTTAGTTATAGCTTTGTGAAACCGGCCCCAGTGTAAGACTGAGAAACAATTAAGCTAGATATCTAAAAATATTGAAAACTCTTGTTTTGACTGTTTTAACAAACTAATGAGAACAAGCATGTTTACTACTAGCATAAGTAGTTGTGGACTTAGGACTAGAATTGGTTCTGAATGATTGGCCAAAAGACGATTTTTGGACCTGTCATGTTCAAGAAGTGGACCAAATTTTTTCAAAATTTTCCGATATCTATATATGAGTGTTTGTATATGGTTGCTTACTCACCTCATGAGCACTAAGCAGGGTAGTGAACTTGCACAGGGATATTACTAGATTGTCAAACACATCACTGACTCCGTAGTATGCTGACACCGTTGCACATTTCCTGTGCAAAAACATATTTTATACTCTAATACTGTAAATTTTATTTTTCCACATCAAATAGAATGTCGTTACAAAATTTATCCAAAAGGCACACAAATTTTACACAACAGCACAAAATAAATAATATTTTGGCTGCCAGAATTGAAGAGGACCTTATGACAGAGGAGTGCAAAAGGATTAAGATATGACTCCATGTGCACGTAATCCGTAATGCGTGACCCGTAATCCGTAATGCGCACTGGCTGTTTCCAAGTATCCGTGAACGTTATGCATATTAACAAACCTCATGGCATTCTCTCTGCCATTTTTGGTCGCTATTCGTAAATGTAGAAAATTTTAAGTGTGGGAATAATAAGTGTAGAAATAATCGTGTAGGAAACTCGCTAAATCACCTAGGCAACGGAGAATTCCCCCCTGCGTATGCGTATTTAGACGATAGCCATCATGTTTGAGTGAATACACATCACGTGTTACGCACGCATGGAGTCGTACTATTAGGCAAAGAAAAAACCCGATGAGAGGGAGGTTGAAGGGAGGCGAGTAGAATGGGTTAGTAGAAATAAAACTGTCCTCTATAAAGGTACACATAAGTAATTTGAATCGTATGATGACACTGCACTGATAAGATCTTGGGATTCTGTCCTGTTGGAATGCTACCACTTTGTAGCTTGATAGTAGATGTCGGAAACATCTCTCCAATTGGACAGTTATATTTTATATCATTCTACGGGATGCCCACACTGTATCTTGACACTAGGCGGAGGAACTGCACAAGCAGCCAACGGCTAGAGGGCGGAGGAGGTCATGTGACCCAACAGCTACGTGTAGAGACGTAAACCTTCCAAATCAGGAGTGGAGCCCCGAAGGCGGACCAGTGCAGCATGCTCAGCTCCTGCAGCCAACCTGGTGCCAAACGTATCGCTCTGCTTTCCGTTGAACTACACCAGGGAGGAAGAGAGGGGGTTCCTGTTGTCTGGGCAACTCAGGATCTCCATACACCTTGCCCAGGTGTGCGACCCGGAGAGGCCACTCCAGTGGTTCAAGGATCGGACTGGTCAGCCACAGTCGGCGCTGCAGCTCCATCAATGTGATCAATAACTGACTCTCTTGGCGCACAATCCATTGTCTTCCGAGACAGAAGGATGCCAACAACATTCTACTTAAAGCTAGTTAAGAAGTTTTACATGTATAGTAGGGAACGTAAACCTCTGTAGCTTAATTGTAATGCACAACTTCAAAGCCAAATGAATCACTACTGCCATTGCCTCATTAACTATCTGATTATCTAAATGCATAAGGTATTATAAGAGTGTAGGCAGGATAGATCGATAGATAGATCGTTGGGCAAAACCTATCTGGCGAGTGGAATGGTTGGAATAGGTTTTTCCCACGTTGTAACAATTTCTAACATTGTAACACTGAAGAACTAGCAGCGCGAATGCGAAATTGTGTTTGTGCGGTAATAATTCTTTCACGAGGTCATTTTTGAAAACACAGTATGTTTCTTTCAATATTTTAAAGAAGTAGATTGTTTGGACTTGCAGTTTAAGATTGGGTCCGGTTTTGCTTTAAAAATGCTAAAACTATACAATGTACTGTATACTTGTTTAATAACATAACAAGAAAAAGCATAACACAGGTATTTTATGCCCACACTGGAGCACGGCAGCACACCAAAAAAAAGAAATATGAAAAAAACAGACAACACTTGGCTTTGAACTAAGAACCTTTGTATTACAAGTCAAACCCGATGTGCACTATACATTTCGCAGAAACATGTTATTTTCGTACTGCAATATCAAAGCTCTCTACAATAAAAAACAAACTCAACTTACTTGAATGACTTTATGGCTTTCGATACAATCTTTTCTTCTACACTCTTATCAAAAATAAACGACAACGCAGCGACCGTTGGTCCCCAGGCTAAAACGAACAGATCGTGGTCAAACTGACCAGACGGAACGTGCATGAAGTTCCCGTCCTTTCCCATTCCTCTCCGAAGCAACACCTAAAGTGAATGAACAATTATCATTGTACAGGGTGCTCCAGAAAAAGGCACTTCAATGGGTTTTGAATTTTATTTTTTGCACAATCCGGTACTGAGCACGTACATAATTGTACATTCTCTAGGTATCCCACAATACTCACAAACGTATCCCACAATACTCACAAATGTATCCCACAATGCTCTAGAACAGTAATGGTATTTTGCTTGCTGTGTGCAAAACAGCTAGAATCCTACAGTGAGATGTGATGTCAAGATAGAATTTAAACAACAAAATGCAGTAATGGGACAAAACACGTCAACTGCTTTGTTTCCATGGAAACGCGTGTACCTTATCACCACCGTGGCACAATAGTGTTTTCTATGAACATTTTTAAACATAGCAACTACAATTGCTGATATTTCACAGTGACGAAGTGCATTTATTGCTATTCTTATTATAGGTAGTTGACTGAATAAGCCACTAATAGTTTGGGACTCTTAGACAGTCTGTTACATTAAATTACTTACAGCTACTTACAAGTTTGAGAGCAAATCTGTAACAAATGATTAATTATTGATCAAGATTAAAGGAAAGAACAAGCCATTTTGTATGTTGGGCTTACCTTGCTGTTATTACTTGGACTTAGAAAAATATAACAGAAATATACAAGAAATTTGCAGAAAATTCTCTCTGAAGTATAAGATTAATTTATACTACGGTTGTGTAGAAACTTTTCGGGTGCGGTGGTAGCCGCCATTCGCTTAAATATTATGACGTACTTGGTGAACTTTCCGTAAGCACATCGTGGTTTTCCGTAAACCCGTGCTGTTCACATTAATTAAAACTTCTGCAGTTTACTTAACGTTCATGCAAAAAATCACATAATTAACTATCTAATATCTTGTAAAAACTTACTATGCTTTTCATGGAAATAAACAGTGCGCTACTTTTCTTCAGAACGAATGACGTCATTGGTGGAAGAACGGACTTTCAAAACGGGAGCGTGCAAGCGCGACACGACTGCGACTTTAAAGTGATTTTACTAATTACACGAGGCACTTATTGCAGTTTTGTTACTAAATCCTTCGAACATTTTTCGCGAACGATGAAATAAGCGTAACTTCTCAAAAGGAAAGGCTTGTTTTTTTTAAATATATACCTTCCACAGATAGTTTTCCCGGACTTGTCCTGTCTGCTCCGCTGGCATTACAATTTCTTCGGTTTTTATGGCGTAGTAAATTTCCTCCAGCATTTCCTGGTCGAAGTCCAGACCTCCGTTGACCTACAAATAAAAATTAACCCTTTCTTCGTTGACGAGTTTAAGCAAATTTGTTAATTAATCAATACCTTCTCATTTAAACAGACAAAATTGCAACAGCACTAATTTCATAAACAGTTAGTAAAAGCGTAGCTTTAAAGCTGTCCTAGCTTCTGTTAGTTCAACAAAAATTGTACTAGATGGCGAAACCTACAATGTAAACATTGATAGTAATAATATAATATCTATAACATAATGACATGTTTAAACGTGGTGCACCATTATCGGGTCACGGCACAAACCCGATTATATACGAATATCATTTATCAAAAATTAATTATGCATAATTTTAATTGCAGCATTGTTAATTACTGTCTTAATAAACCTAATTTTTTAAACTTTACTTAAATTGAAATACGAGCGAAGAGGAATGAAATGCAAAAGACCCACAACTACACCAGACACCTTTAAAAATCACGTTGAGAACCCGCTTTAACTCCTTCAGCTCTTCAATTCAAAACAGGTCTTATATGATATATGACTTTTCTGCTACTGTATGAGCACAGACACAACTAAATGATTACAAATTAAATACTAGTTAATAAGTTAATAAGAACACCCAGTTATTAAAGGAAGTGGAAAGACGCCACATAAACCAGTAAAATTCTTAATTTTCTCTAGAATCTGATTGTTACAACTTTCTCCAAATCCCACACGACGAGAAAAAAGAGATACCTTGGACAGATTCTTGCGGAACTGGTCGAGAGTCATCGGGATGCTCTGCTTCTTCACGTTGTAGTTGTGCTGGTCCACATTCAGCATGATGATGGCGTAGGCCAGTGTGAACGCCGCGTCACTGTTTGCAAACGGTTCACCGTTCATGCGGTGCCAGTGTTCAGCAAAATGTTCAAGGAGTAAAGAGATCACTGGAGCTTCACCTAAACAACAAAGGAACCAATTAATAGTCTGTTCACTCATTAATACAATTACACTCATATCTTGGTTTGCCGGACAAAAGCGGGGAAATGTCAGTCGGAATTTGCCGATTGTCCGTATTACCGATACTAAGCTAATAGAGTAGGAGCCGTGTATTAGACTCATGGTAATGCAGAATCAATAGCCTAATTGCCTCAAGAACATCTAGTATGGGCCGCTCCTATGCAAAAGTATATAAAAACTGTCGACAATTGACTCAAATAACTCCGCATAATTGACTTTAAACCACCAACATACGCTGATTAAACCACTAAACATGCTGACGTACAAGCTACATACGTGTCGTTACACGCTGCTTGGATGTAAACAAGTGACGGCCCGGGCCAACGGCCTAGATTTTTAAACGGTCTAGATTTTGTCGGAAATTTCCGACATCTGTAAAAATGAGATCCGGCAAACCGAGACATGAGTGTACCACCAACTGATTAACGAAGTTACTAATCCACATAATAGAACTAAGGAGAACACATAATTGTACAGGACATATTTTTGAATACAGTTTTTTCCTCGGGACTCTTATATGTGGAATTCACCGTCAGAAGATTGCTTTCCTATGAACTACGACCTTAGCACTTTCAACAACAATAGCAGCCCATTATTTACAAAGATGCTTGCCTGGCAATCGAAATGTCTCCAAGTACTGCCGCAAAGCTTCGTCTATCCTCAAATCGTCAAAATTGAACGATCTGAAAAATCAATAAAGTGAAAAATAACTTTGATGTTGCTTGAATTGTTTATAAATCAGTAAATATTGTCATAATGTGCAAGACTTTTCTGCTACTGTATGAGCACAGACATAACTAAATGATTACAAATTAAATACTGTCCTATTCAGGAGAATTTCGGCTATCCAATCATGTTATTTGTTTAAACGTTTATAAGTGATTTAATTGTACAAAATTTAGAAAATCACGCCCTCTTCAGACACTCCAACTTAGCCTATTGAGTAGCTTAGCCTGGTGTACACTTGCGTGATCGTACACACTGATTTATTGATCGCCTGGTTGCTACAGCCAAAGCTATGCAGAGTTCTGCTGCTATTCCAGGAAAAACCAACCACACAGCCGAGGTTAAGTTAAGGCCGTTTCATCTTTTTCTAATTTCTCCTTAAAAATAGAGTAGATATGAGGCCAAAGTGTATCAGTGTGTTGTGTTTGGACAGTTGAAATTTTCTGCAATAGCCAATTTCATACAAGTAACACTGTACTTTGTTACAGTGCAAACATTGCAGTTATTGAGTTTTTTTCAATTTTAACATCAAAAATCCAGTTTTAATTTGTCTAAGGTAAGCAAATGCATTTCATACATAATTTTACATTAAAATCCATTATGTGTGGAGTAGAAACCTACAAAAATTATCAAACATAACGTATTCGCTGTTTAGTGAGAGCAGTTTTTTATGAACCCAAGCAAGATGCAGCAAATGCTTACGGTCCTGAAAGAGTTAAGCATGTTTTCATGATTTCATAAGTAACTGTGAATTTGTCAGAATATTTCAGCATATCAAGATATTTTTTACTACAGATTTCTTTTGGAACACCCTGTACTATTTATTTATATAAGATCAAAAACTTACAACACTAAAAGCAGTTATATGAACAAGAAATAAGTTAAACAAATTCGCTTACTTGACAAACGCTTCCAGGATTTTCAAATTCTTCCTGTTGCTGATGTATTCCCCGATCATCTTCTTATCCAGGTGCGGATTTTCACGCAGGTAGCTAACGACCTCACCTGGATCGAGCGGCTTGTGCAGCAGGCCTTTCTCTTGAAGCACCTGAATTCCTTTGCTGGGTTTCTGATTGAAGACTTCCATGCCTTGTTGAAGAAGCTGAAATGAAAAAACTTTTATTAGTTTCTTAACAAGGATAAAGGGGAAGAAAAGGACATTTTGTGGTATATCCCAAAAAACTTTCCATGCAAAGTTATATTACTTAGCATTTCGGAGTAACAGTTGAATCAGGAGTACGACATCTCAGCCACAGTGACCTTAATTTCACTTTGGAACTTGTTAAGAACCAGACATTAAAGAGTTCGAAACAACACTGGAAATTTGTGTCAGAGTTTGCTGTATTTATGCATTATCACTTTTCTGTTTCGTTACAAAGTTACGAGATTTTGATTGAATGCCACTATATATTATTATGAGATATATAAAATACAAAGATTACAAAATGGCCATGGAGATTGTTATAATAGTTGTAATAAAAGATCTGATATAATAAATAATAATTATTTCACCTGCATGAAAGGCTTGTGACTAGAAAAGAAATTTATTAATTATTTAAAATGTTTTTACCATTTGGTAAAATGTCATTAACTCAGCTCCAGAGTGCGCCACTTACTAATTAAAAAATTTTTCTTTTAATTTATACAGTAATTTAAAATTTCACTTAGGGACGTGTGAGCTATGAATGCTCTAATTACGTTTTCAAAAGTTACTCAGTGTTATCTAAAGGTTTGTTCAAAAGATTTATGTAATTGCAAAAGAAAATTCTTAAAAATTTAAATGTTTGCACTAACTGGTAAAACGGCACAATTTCTCTATCCCAGTGTGCACCATTGGCTCACCAGAAAATATGCCATTGAACTTATTGACAATACTAGTTAATTTAAACTTAAGCCCAGTTAATGATATGTGCGCTATGAATACTCTTGATTATTTTTTCAAACTTTAAGCAACATTATCTGAGCATCTGGAAAGCATCAAACTGAGTAAAACATCGTAAACGTTCCTAAATTTAAACTTAAGGTCAAATTAAGGTCACCTAGTTTTTGTGACTCACCTCTGCATCTTTATAGTTTTTATTCTTATGCAAAATAGGAAAAATGATTGTTTTTGTACCATTCTGTAAAATGCAACTCGGAATCCAGCTTTCAACAACAGGCCTACTCCATCTGAACGTTTCCGGGGTGAGACCGGAACCTGACTAGCTATCACAACAAGAAGAGCTAGTGAACCAGCAGGGGTGTCTCAGCCCCATTTGGATGAACATACATCCTCCTTTATTAGGTAAACAGCCAGAATCAGCATGGCAAACGAAACCACCTCAGCCGACTATCGAAGCGGTTCACCCATCAATTGACTGACTAATCTCGGCGCCATCCTTAGCCCTGGTCGTTGATCACAATACTGTGACCACACAGCTATGTACTCTCATCTCACTTAACATTTTCTTTACCTTTTTCTTCTTCTTCATTGCAATTAGGTCTTCTTCTGTTGGTATGCTGGTCGCAATCTTCATCCGATTATGCAAGATTTTTGGATGTTTCCTCTTCTTCTCGTCAAGGTCCTCCCAGCACATGGCCGCCCCGACCGGACGACTCGATCCCCGAGGGGCAACTGCTGACTCTGCATAAACAAAAAAAACTAAAAAAGGTCAAGTTTCAGAAGAAAAAATGCACGGAAAACTGTAAATCAAACAGGATTTGAACTCATAACCTCATGATTTCAGACCTCGTGCTCTAGCCATTTGAGCTAACAGCCTGCATGCTCAAACCATTTCTGAATTTCCCTCACTAGTCAGTATGCAGTCAGTCAGAGCCACCTATCTGCAGGAAACAGAAAGCAACTAATCAGTAAGTTACCACTGGGCCACTGGTTCATTTTGTGAGCCAAGTTTGTCAACTTATAACCCATAGTGTCTCTAGGGCCTCCAATTTACCATGCAATACAGTTTTGTGGAATGCACCTGGCTTCAGACGCTGATTGGCTAGTCAGCGTTACTTGTTGCGAAGAAACTCCAATCCCATGTCTGTTGAACTTTTTATGTTTTGCATGGCTGTAGCAGTGAAATAAACAGACCTGGGTGATTGCACTTAGTGCTGAGCTTGGGCAGCAGTGCACCGCCTTCCGTCCCTTGCATGAAAAATATTTGCGGTAGTGTGCCGCCTTCCGTAGTGAAAGGGTTAAAGACTTGCATTATGAGAGTTTGCTGCTGTGCTTTGGAAATGAGGCTTAACAATTTTCTCAACAAATTTGTCTCATATTGTGTAATTTTTTGGAATGACCATGTTTTCTGATCACCAGGGGCAGATGTGTAAATTCGTTATTTTTTCCTGAAGTTTTTTATTCCAGCTTCTTTATTTATTTGTCGCGGAAACTGCATAGAATTCACGGAAATAAGCAAATGAAACGAAAATAGCTATGAAAAACGGTTTCAGCCCGATTTCCGACTTTTCTGCAATTTAACGCAAGCTAGAAACAGAATTTTCTTCACTTGTTACTTTACGCCGAAACTAAACATTTTTTCAACCTTTCACGACCTTAATAGAAGTTCTTTCCCGAGTTTTACTTTTATGCAACATGCGTTCTGCTTTCACTTTGTTCTTGCGTTTGCCATGAGAAATATGGGAATTTTTTAGAACGAGCGTTTAGCGAATAGCAGTACGTTTGTGGAAAGGTTTCTTCTGTTCACACAAACACAATCTGACAATGTTATGCGTGTGACAGCTAGCCAGGGAATTTCCTGATAATTTGTACGATTATGATATAACATGTAACTTTTGTGTGCGAATTAAATGCTGGCATTCTTATTTTATCTTAGCCAAATACCTGACAGACTACATACCTAATTCATATAAAAATTTATTTGTTCTAATTACAATCTATCGCACATCACATAATTTATTGATAAATATTAGTTATATGACCATGTAACTCCTAATTTCTCCTAATGGGAATTGAAATGGAATGGACGATTCTTTGAAATCGGATTTGGTCAATTTAGAACTGGAAAATCGGATGGCCTATGTTTCTCTAAATTAAGAGAAAGCTGTAAAAAACAATAAACAAAGAAGCTGGAATAAAAAATTTCAGCTGTAAAACAAACGAGCTTACACACCTGCCGCTGGTGATCAGAAAACATGGTCATTCCAAAAAATTACACAGTTACACAATATGAGACAAATTTGTTGAGAAAACTGTTAAGCCTCATTTCCAAAGCACAGCAGCAAACTCTCATAATGCAAGTCTTTAACCCTTTCACTACGGTTACACATATAACACATATGCATTGTAAGGTACACTTAACCTTTGACCTTTCCAAGATCATCATCAATCGCTGGAACTGTCAAAAGGTTTATTGTATTTAAATTGAATCGAATCAATTCAAAAGACATCCAAACGGGCTAAATTTTGTTCAATATTCAACACCGACAGCATATCTCTATTATAACGTTACCATT
The DNA here is from genome assembly GCA_030141605.1 of Tubiluchus corallicola. Taxonomy (NCBI): domain Eukaryota; kingdom Metazoa; phylum Priapulida; class Priapulimorpha; order Priapulimorphida; family Tubiluchidae; genus Tubiluchus; species Tubiluchus corallicola. Next base: position 114,300 of record JAQGDQ010000330.1, read on the forward strand.
TGAGCTCCGAGTGTTCTCCGAAGCGGAAGCCTCCTCATTGTTCTTGTTGCTAAGCAACATCCGGTTGACGCAGTGTGCTTCGATGCTCTCGATCACCGCCAGCAGTGCATCGAGAGACAGCAAGTGCGTGGTGAATAATCCGGACACCGGAAAGCAGTTCTGAAATGGGGAAAATGCCTTAGAGGTCAAATAAAAACGTCTCTTTCATTCTACAGGCTTCTTATACCTTGCAATGAGCCATAAATGGTGGTAAAAGCTTTACTGGAGACGGTGTAATCTGTTTTTGTGGTAAACAACTGATCTGGAAACAGACAGTAAAGTATTTGGGTTGCGATATTTTGACAAGTGATAGTTTTTCTATTGATGTTTCAAGGTTAAAAAGGAAATTCATTGGTTCCGTGAATAATATTCTCTCAAGTATGGGCCATAACCGTAATGACATAGTAGCTAAAACTCTGATCAATACATATTGTCTACCCATTTTGTTATACGGATGCGAAATTGGGGGTATATCAAACAATGAAGTTAATGCCATTAGGGTAAAATGGAACACTGCTTATAGAAAAATATTCGGTTTTAGACAAAATCAAAGCGTCAAATTGTTAATGTATTTTTGTGGCACAATGCCTGCGAATTATTTAATAGATAGTCGAAAATTAAACTTTGTGAGAAAAATTGTAAACTTGCACATTGAGAATTCCAAACCTATGCTACTATGTAAATAACAGTCGAGTAAATTTAAGATTTAAACATGGTTGTACTGTAGATCTAAACGAAAATGTAAAATTAAAGGTTAAGAAATCATTTAAAGATTATGTTTTAAGATATCTATTATAGCTCCTTACAACACTGTATAATGTAATATAATTACAAGGGAACTACAATGTGTGGTTATTATAAAGTTGAATGTCTGTAGATATGTTACTTTACGAACATCGCATTACCTGTTTTACTAACATCTTTATCTTTGTAATCTGTATATTTTTATACGAAATAAACTCATAATAATAATAATAATAATAATAATAATAATAATAATAATAATAATAATAATAATAATAATAATAATAATAATAATAATAATAATAATAATAATAATAAAAGGTCATCTGTAAGCTAGAAAACAGTAAGTAACAGCACGTCTAACTCAACATAGATGGTAGCGACACAGATGTTATTATCAATACAGTAAGTCTTCGCTCATCTATGCTAATGCATTCCAGCAAAATGCGATGTTAAGCAAAACGTCGTTAAACGAAACCAAGACTTACATAGGAAGTAATGTAAACGAGTTGAGATACATTCCAGAGATAAAAATCAATGCATCAATGCTGATTAAATCATATAAATCTATAAATTTACGGCAGCTAGGATAGTTTTGTATAATTGTGAATTTCCATCTAAAGAGGCTATGATCCAGAAGCCATGTCTGTATGCGAAGTAAAATCATCCATAAGTCGACATAGTTAAAACTACGTTATGATGCTTCAAAAGTATAAAGCCCCAAAAATTTGGTCCAACAACAATTTTTTTTATAAAAAGAAATGCCAAAAATAGTGGATCTTTATATTCTAGCAACAAATTATCAAGACAGTGTTTAAAAAATATTAAAAGTACTATAACCCCGTACCCATTTTTCTGGCTAGAAATTAGTACTGCAATTGTAAAAAACTCCTATTTTCAAAATCCCATTGTAGCTTGTGGAAGCTGTAATTTTGCGTCGGGTTTTTTCTATTGCCAAGCCGTCAGCAAGAGCCATCTACTGGATTTAAGGATAGCGTCAATGTGTTCTTGCAAAGTCCATAGCAACAACATTTGTGCGGTTGCTAAGTGTTTTGTAAAAACGCAACAAAAAACAATGGCTGACTTTAACAAAGATTTTCTCAAGGTTATGCTTTTCAGTGTGTAGCCTGCATCTCAACTTCAACGTGAATTATTTCAGCTTAGAAATAACGTAGAGCGATTAAGCTTGGTACCAAAATGATCCTCATGAAATGGAGATTCAGGATATGTGAATAACTAGAAAAACTTAACTGCCGACTAATGTACGTTTTTGCTATGCAAGCACACATATAAGAGAGAATTACAACAATCAAAATGACTAGTAAATGAGTGATAATTTTTGCAGTTCTAGAGACAGATAATGACAGATTTTCCCAACTTGAAGTATGCATAATTTTGTCTGTGTAGTTTTTTCTTCCTTGTAATGCATTGCATTGTTTATGTAATGTTTTGTAACTTGTAGTTGTAACTGTAATTGTATGGATTGTAAATCGTCAATAAAACTTTCTCCATCATTGTAATATTATAATAATTAACCACTGTAATTAGCAATTTTGCACATTTGCTGATTGTCACCCTTAAAAGATCATCTGTTATCTAATGTTACGCAAGCTAGGACGTAATAGTTCAATATACCTAGCGTTTGTTTTTGTAAAACACAAAAACTTGACATTTGACCCAATTTTTCATGTATTCTACTTTCAAGCATCATATTTCAGTTTCAACTAAGCCGACTTATGGGGGGGGGTTTGCAAACACGCGCGTATAGAAAGTGTCCTACCAATACCCATGAAAAACTACTGTTCTAGTATTTATTTAACGAGAAAACTGGATTGGTGATCTATAAACAAACCTTGGATAGCAATTTCGTGATATCCTCAAACAAATTTGAGCAGTAAAGATCACAATCGTAGTTCAAATACAGTTCGGTTATCAGGCCCGGGATGCGCCACAGCGCCACCAGGTGTTCGAGGGCGATCTCCTTCCTCTCGTACTGGACCGACGGATTTTCCGATACAATGATGTCCATCAATTTACTCAAGTACATCTAGAAATAGAATGTAACTGAATTGAACCGAGGAAACACAAACCATATGCACACTAGCAGAAATACACATTTCATGCCAATTCACTTATCTCTAACTAAAATTTCAAGTAACTGCTCTCAATGCTGAAATATCACAGTAGACAAGCTTACAGCTAGCTGAAATTTCAATGTTGATTAGATGACCACTAGATGAAATTTCAATGCTTATTAGGTGACCACTAGCTGAAATTTCAATGCTTATTAGATGACCACTAGCTGAAATTTCAATGCTAATTAGCTTACCTCGGGCTGAAATTTCAATGCTGATTAGCTTTCCTCTAACTGAAATTTCAATGCTGATTAGCTTACCTCTAGCTGAAATTTCAATGCTAATTAGCTTACCTCTAGCTGAAATTTCAATGCTGATTAGCTTACTTCTAACTGAAATTTCAGTGCTGATTAGCTTACCTCTAGCTGAAATTTCAATGCTGATTATGTGACCTCTAGCTGTAATATCAATGCTGATTAGCTTACCTCTAGCTGAAATTTCAAGCAACCTCTCAATGACTCAAAGAGAAGAAAGCAAACTTGTAGTGATGATGAAAAAAGTGTCAGCTTCTCGGAGTTAAATAACTGCAAACAGAAACAAAAAAAATCAATAAGTACTTAAGTAAAATTCAGCTAAAGTATCAATAACAAAAGTGTTAATAAAGACTATATATTTATGATAGGTGACACAGATCTACAACTACACTTACCAGGAACAGGTGGCGACACATTTCATCTTTTACCAAAGGAAGAAGAGAGGCAAACTGTCCGATTGCATCTGCGCCTGTTTCCAAGGCAACCGTCAGCAGGCCGAGCCCCATGTGCAACATGACGTCTGTATTATGCCTGCAATTGTACAGTCATCATCATAAAGCAATTCGTGCAAGAAAAACGATCTTCAAAATTTAGTGTAAGCTAGTTTAGCTGTAACAGTGCTTTTAAATTAGCACAGTAAAAAATGATCAAAGCCCATGAATTACTAGTTAGGCAATTGGTCTCTGCTGCTTTTAAACATGGCTAACAGTTTTCAATGCAAAATTGAACCCAATCTTAAACTGTAAGTCAAAACAATCTACTCTCTAAAATATTGAAAGAAAACAAACTATTTTTTCAAAAATGACTTACGTGAAAGAATTATTGCCATACAAACACAATCTCACGTTCACGCCACCAGTTCTGCTAGACTGTGAAAAGCTTATTAAGGAGTTACTTGCCATGTGAACACAGCCTTAATAATTCGTCTGACTTTATAATTACTGACCTGTCAGTGGGGTTGATGAGAGTACTGACCTGTCAGTGGGGTTGATGAGAGTACTGACCTGTCAGTGGGGTTGATGAGAGTACTGACCTGTCAGTGGGGTTGATGAGAGTACTGACCTGTCAGTGGGGTTGATGAGAGTACTGACCTGTCAGTGGGGTTGATGAGAGTACTGACCTGTCAGTGGGGTTGATGAGAGTACTGACCTGTCAGTGGGGTTGATGAGAGTACTGACCTGTCAGTGGGGTTGATGAGAGTACTGACCTGTCAGTGGGGTTGATGAGAGTACTGACCTGTCAGTGGGGTTGATGAGAGTACTGACCTGTCAGTGGGGTTGATGAGAGTACTGACCTGTCAGTGGGGTTGATGAGAGTACTGACCTGTCAGTGGGGTTGATGAGAGTACTGACCTGTCAGTGGGGTTGATGAGAGTACTGACCTGTCAGTGGGGTTGATGAGAGTACTGACCTGTCAGTGGGGTTGATGAGAGTACTGACCTGTCAGTGGGGTTGATGAGAGTACTGACCTGTCAGTGGGGTTGATGAGAGTACTGACCTGTCAGTGGGGTTGATGAGAGTACTGACCTGTCAGTGGGGTTGATGAGAGTACTGACCTGTCAGTGGGGTTGATGAGAGTACTGACCTGTCAGTGGGGTTGATGAGAGTACTGACCTGTCAGTGGGGTTGATGAGAGTACTGACCTGTCAGTGGGGTTGATGAGAGTACTGACCTGTCAGTGGGGTTGATGAGAGTACTGACCTGTCAGTGGGGTTGATGAGAGTACTGACCTGTCAGTGGGGTTGATGAGAGTACTGACCTGTCAGTGGGGTTGATGAGAGTACTGACCTGTCAGTGGGGTTGATGAGAGACGTGAGAAATCGAAACAGTTCTCGTATGCAAGGCAGTCCATGAGGTATCAGCATCCCTGTGGCATCCTTGGTGCTGTGCGGCGTGAACCGCACTCCGCGGGACGTCACGTAATCACCGTCAATCGAACCTACATGCTGTTCGTCGGATTTTTCATTGTAGATGCTCAAGTGTTCCAGTTTTTCCTCGATTCTCGGCGAGGCGCGATCGTCGACGTGCAAACGAGCGGTTGCGCCGGACGAACCGTCGTTCGTTTTTTCCGACAACGCCTCTTCACCCTCCGGGCTCAAGTACTGTCCCATGTCAATAACCTTTCCCTCGTTTGACGCCGAAGATTCGTACACGTTCATAGCGTCCAGTACGACGACACGCGTCTCTTCACTCGCGTTGTCGGGATTTTCCAAACGTTCCGCATCATCCGCACTCGCAATGTCTGGCGCAGTTTCAGCTTCAGAAGATCTTGTTTCCGTTCGATCCTCAACATCTGTTTTCACTGCGTCAGTTTCTTCGTTCTCGTTTGCTACTTTATCGTGACTTATTGGAATTTCACTTGCTTTTTTATCATCTAATGTACCACAGTCGACAATATCACTTTTTGCTCCACCGTTACCATCATCAGCGTACTTGTCAGCATCATCGTTACCACATCTGTCACTGCCGCCATCACCCAGTTTCTCGACCGTTACGGTTTCTGCACTCTTAACTGCCATTTCGTTGTCTGCACATTTGACATTTGTCTTAACGTCAGCAACGGCACCGGCGTCGGACTCCACTGAGCTCTCGTGTTCCGAAAACGATTCGACTTTCAAGCGTATGGTTTCTGCCACGGGAGACGTGGCTGAAATGAACGATCGGTGCTTGGGACGAGGCGATTTCTTCCTCCCCTTAGCTCTCATGTTCTCCATCTGTCCGGTCCGCATTTTTAGCTAAATGTAAACAATTTAGGTGGCATGTAAATAACTTGTTCACTTACTGTTCTTGCATGCAAGTAAAAAAATATTCAGTACACAATTTTCTAATTTCAATGGTATATTTATAACTTTATTTAAAGGAAAGGACAAGATTTCTGGGAAGTTAGACTTATTTCAATGTTCACGAAAAATGTTAGAAGGATTTAGTAATAAAACTGCAACAAGCGCCTCGTGTAATTAGTAAAATCACTTTAAAGTCGCGATCACTTCAATGCTTGGGCGCCTACGTTTAGAACACCTATTCTTACTCCAATCACGTCATTCGTCTAGAAGAAAAGTAGCGCACTGTCAATCTTCATCGAAAGTATAATAAGTTTTTACAAGAAAATTAGATAGCTAATTTTGTAATATTTTTGTGTGAACAAATTTGAATTAGTTTAGGCAATGCGTGCTTATAGAAAACCACGGCATCGCTTACAAAAAATCACGAAGTCTCTTAGTTACGTCATAACTTTCAAGTGAATGGCCGCAATCACCACGCCTGAAAATTTCTATTCAAATGTAGTATATTTTAGATTTATGCTTAATAGGCAGTTCTTTGCAAATTTCTTTGTTATATTTTGTGACTTGTTCTTTGCTTTAAACAATTGTAAAGTAAAATTTTGGCGTGCTTTTTATGAAGTTTAATGGCTGAGGAATTCCAAGCAACTGCACGCATAGTCGCTCCAATTTTGAAAGCCTAATCTTTCACCAAACAAAGCGCTCATTGTCTGAAGAAAAGCAGTGCACTGTCAATTTCCATCTAAAGTATAAGAAGTTTTTACAAAAAATTTAATAGTTAATAGCTAACAGCTTTTTTATCTTCATTGTAGTGCATAATTTTTAAGTTCATTACGATGTATTTTTACCCAAACTTTTTATCTATTTTTGACTGTAAGGCCCTAGAGCATTTTTGAGTTTGAAGCGAAGAAATTATTACAACTATTACTAATTTTGTGACGTTATTACATAAACATCAGGCAAGCTGCAGCAGAGAGAACTAGTTTAACCGGAGCGCACGTCCGGAAAGTCACGATGCCAGTCAGAAAGACTCGAAGTCTCCCAGTTACGTCATAACTTTCAAGTAAATTGCGGCAATCGCCATGTAAGAAAATTTCTATACCAGCGGTAGTATAAATTAACTTCCTTCTTCTTACACATTTTTTGCAAATTTCATTGTTATATCTTTTCTAAGTTTAGGTGATAACAGTAAAATAAACCTAACACGCTAAGTGACTTGACCTTTCCTTTAAAACATTATTATTAACACTGAAGGAACGAAGGCACTAATACTGGACCAAAAACAAGCAAAATAAGAAATGACTGGGTCTGAATTTGAACAAAGGACATTTGGACCTTTGTTGCCTACTGCTGCAACTAGGGACATCGGTGCCGGACATGTAATATGAAGATCACTGGTTCAAATCTACGCTTAACCCAAACTTTTTACATCTTCTTTTATTTCGGCTAAGTTTGGTTCCAAAAATTCGACCACCCCAATTGCATGTTCATCTCAATGTTAACGAATTATCTTGAACTTAAGGTTGTAATTAATTAAGAATGCTAAAATCTTTCATACCTTTCTCATGTAAGCATACTTGCTGTCCAACTCTTTAAACTGTGGTAGCCGAGAAAAGAGCAGCTGGACCATGTCCACTAGGGTGTGCTCTGCAGACTTTCTTAACAACTCTAAAAACAAGATCATTTTAAACCATACTGCAGCCAAGCAACAGAAAACACGGTCGATTTTTTGAACATGAACGTAAAGCAGTTTCATTTGTGTTATCGTACTATGTGCTGTAACTTTATATGAAGTCACTAGTAATGGGCGATTAATAGACTGATCGAATTAATCGAGATTACAACCATGTATAAATTAATATAATCAGCGATTGAACAGTAATTCAGTTAATCGAGAGCAAAATACACGTGTTACACTCTGACTAAAAGGCAGTGTTTTAGCACAAATACCTTACACAATACACACAATTGTAAACCACTGTCTTACAAACTGGAGCTACTTATTCGCCTTCAAGGTAACACCTTAGCAGCCACGCTAATTCCAATGTGTAAACAAAATATCTTGACATTACGACACTTACCGCCGAGACTGACTTCAAAACACGGCACTTTCTGCCGAATATGACTTCAAAACACGGCACTTACTGCTGAGTCTGACTTCAAACACAGCTTTTACCACTTAGTCTGACTTCAAAACACGGCACTTACTGCTAAGTCTGACTTCAAAACACAGCTTTTACCACTTAGTCTGACTTCAAAACACAGCACTTACTGCTGAGTCTGACTTCAAAACACAGCTTTTACCACTTAGTCTGACTTCAAAACACGGCACTTACCGCCGAGACTGACTTCAAAACACGGCACTTTCTGCCGAATCTGACTTCAAAACACGACACTTACTGCTGAGTCTGACTTCAAAACACGACACTTACCTCTGAGTCTGACTTCAAAACACGACACTTACTGATGAGTCTGACTTCGAAACACAGCACTTACCGCTAAGTCTGACTTAAAAACACGGCACTTACCGCTGAGTCTGACTTCAACACACTGCACTTACCTCTGAGTCTGACTTCAAAACACGGCACTTACCTCTGAGTCTGACTTCAAAACACGGCACTTACCTCTGAGTCTGACTTCAAAACATGGCACTTACCGCTGAGTTTGACTTCAAAACACGGCACTTACCGCTGAGTCTGCTTCAAAACATGGCACTTACCTCTGAGTCTGACTTCAAAACACGACACTTACTGCTGAGACTGACTTCAAAACACAGCACTTACCGCTGAGTCTGCTTCAAAACACGGCACTTACCGCTGAGACTGACTTCAACACACTGCACTTACCTCTGAGTCTGACTTCAAAACACGGCACTTACCTCTGAGTCTGACTTCAAAACACGGGACTTACCTCTGAGTCTGACTTCAAAACATGGCACTTACCGCTGAGTTTGACTTCAAAACACGGCACTTACCGCTGAGTCTGCTTCAGAACATGGCACTTACCTCTGAGTCTGACTTCAAAACACGGCACTTACCGCTGAGTCTGACTTCAAAACACGACACTTACCACTGATTTTGACTTCAAAACACAGCACTTACCGCTGAGTCTGCTTCAAAACACGGCACTTACCTCTGAGTCTGACTTCAAAACATGGGACTTACCTCTGAGTCTGACTTCAAAACACGGCACTTACCGCTGAGTTTGACTTCAAAACATGGGACTTACCTCTGAGTCTGACTTCAAAACATGGCACTTACCGCTGAGTTTGACTTCAAAACACGGCACTTACCGCTGAGTCTGCTTCAAAACATGGCACTTACCTCTGAGTCTGACTTCAAAACACGGCACTTACCGCTGAGTCTGACTTCAAAACACGACACTTACCACTGATTTTGACTTCAAAACACAGCACTTACCGCTGAGTCTGCTTCAAAACACGGCACTTACCTCTGAGTCTGACTTCAACACACAGCACTTACCGCTGAGTCTGACTTCAAAACACAGCTTTTACCACTTAGTCTGACTTCAAAACACAGCACTTACCGCCGAGACTGACTTCAAAACACGGCACTTTCTGCCGAATCTGACTTCAAAACACGGCACTTACTGCTGAGTCTGACTTCAAAACACGACACTTACCTCTGAGTCTGACTTCAAAACACGACACTTACTGATGAGTCTGACTTCGAAACACAGCACTTACCGCTAAGTCTGACTTAAAAACACGGCACTTACCGCTGAGTCTGACTTCAACACACTGCACTTACCTCTGAGTCTGACTTCAAAACACGGCACTTACCTCTGAGTCTGACTTCAAAACACGGCACTTACCTCTGAGTCTGACTTCAAAACATGGCACTTACCGCTGAGTTTGACTTCAAAACACGGCACTTACCGCTGAGTCTGCTTCAAAACATGGCACTTACCTCTGAGTCTGACTTCAAAACACGACACTTACTGCTGAGACTGACTTCAAAACACAGCACTTACCGCTGAGTCTGCTTCAAAACACGGCACTTACCGCTGAGACTGACTTCAACACACTGCACTTACCTCTGAGTCTGACTTCAAAACACGGCACTTACCTCTGAGTCTGACTTCAAAACACGGCACTTACCTCTGAGTCTGACTTCAAAACATGGCACTTACCGCTGAGTTTGACTTCAAAACACGGCACTTACCGCTGAGTCTGCTTCAAAACATGGCACTTACCTCTGAGTCTGACTTCAAAACACGGCACTTACCGCTGAGTCTGACTTCAAAACACGACACTTACCACTGATTTTGACTTCAAAACACAGCACTTACCGCTGAGTCTGCTTCAAAACACGGCACTTACCTCTGAGTCTGACTTCAACACACAGCACTTACCACTGAGTTTGACTTCAAAACACAGCACTTACCTCTGAGTCTGACTTCAAAACATGGGACTTACCTCTGAGTCTGACTTCAAAACACGGCACTTACCGCTGAGTTTGACTTCAAAACATGGGACTTACCTCTGAGTCTGACTTCAAAACATGGCACTTACCGCTGAGTTTGACTTCAAAACACGGCACTTACCGCTGAGTCTGCTTCAAAACATGGCACTTACCTCTGAGTCTGACTTCAAAACACGGCACTTACCGCTGAGTCTGACTTCAAAACACGACACTTACCGCTGATTTTGACTTCAAAACACAGCACTTACCGCTGAGTCTGCTTCAAAACACGGCACTTACCTCTGAGTCTGACTTCAACACACAGCACTTACCGCTGAGTCTGACTTCAAAACACGGCACTTACCTCTGAGTCTGACTTCAAAACATGGGACTTACCGCCGAGTCTGACTTCAAAACATGGCACTTACCGCTGAGTCTGACCTCAAAACAAATTCTGAAACAAGACTGCATGATCTCACAAACGGATTCATTGGTCAGCAGGACCGCTATGGGTGATAACATCAGAGTACGAAGAACCTGTAAACAAATAAACAGTCACAAGCTATAGAATCATTAAAAACTCTAACATACCAAGAAAAATGTAAGAGAAATAACAAAATTGCATCTAAAAGCAGGGAAGAAAATACAAAAGCATTTACACATGGCAGATAATGCAGGTGATCTGGACAACGTTATATTCGTAAAGAAGACAAAGTTCACATTAAGTCTCAAAAATTTTTATTTTTTGCCAGGAGAAATCTACCTGTATGGCATAGATCTTGAAAGACTTTGGTCTTGAAAGATTGTGTCTTTCAAGATCTAGGCCATACAAGTAGATTTCAGCTGCCGTTATTCGCATTGCTATTAATTGGTGACGTTAGTTTTGCATAAGATTCTGTGACAGGACCTACCACTTCAAGAAATTGTCTAACATTTTATTTCTGGGACAAAAAGTGTTAAAAATAAGAAAGGCAGATCAAAATAGTAGAAAAATAAAAAAGTAGTAGGACACGCGATTTGCAGTTTCACAAAATGAATTAACTCACGTGAAGAATTTTCATGAGAACGACTTCGTCGGAGCTTGGATCGGTACCAACAAATCGAGCGTGAGTGACGGCGTCGGCAACATTTTCGACGGCAGCCGCTGAACAGGCCCCGTTCACATCTACGAAACAAGAAAACGAGTAAAATTCTCGTGTTAAGGCTGGCCACAAAAATTGTTTCTGTCTTATCTGAAGAGCTCAAAAGATGACAGCAGGGAAAGAGGAAAAATTTATTTTAAGCTTCATGAATGTTTAAAGCTGAATTGTGGAATATTTAAAATCAGTTCAAATCAAAGTTCGTTTATTTCCTACTAGTTAGTAGTAATGTTTTAAATTTTTTTCAATGCACATTTTTTCACGCTTCGTTTTTTAGTTTCGCATTACTAAATTATCATATAATTATCTATTATTGTATCGTCTCTTTTGTGTTATGAATGTGTATGTTCTGATAATTATGGTATAAGGGGCAATACTTCTTAGCTGTTAATACACCGACTTGGCAGAAATTTGATACATTTAGCCTTGAATAATGCCAATCAGCATCATACAGAATGGCAATACTGTCCAAGAGTTAGCCATAGAAAAACATGATGCATCCTTGCCAAAAGAACGATGTTATAATAATTATTGTTTACGTTTTTAAACCGAAAAAACATGTTTTTACATGACCAGTTCAAGAAAGTACTTTGCTGTGAAATATCTGTACCCTGAGGAAGTAATTTGCTACTGCGAAGTACAGCAGGAGCCGCTTAATAGACTCACGGTTAATAGACTCAATCGCTTGATTGACTTAAAAACGCTTCTATTCAAAAGTATATAAAAACTGTCGGTAATTGACTCAAATAACTCCACATAACTGACTCAATATTTTTGCTTCACATGCTTCAATAAGACACTTTTGTGTAATAAATGAGCTTTTATTACTCTTATATCATCTTAGTTCGCTTTTGTCCTATAATATACATAGAAACAATCATGTTAAGTACGTACAAAAAAATTATAAAATACTCAGCTAGATACGCTATAAAAAATATTACCTGAGCGATTAGACGAAAGCAGAAGTACTTTTATTGTCGGCCTAAAGTGTAAAGTAATTAGACACAGACCATGCCTAACAAAGGACTGATTTTCAATATTTTAGCTGACTAAGTTTTGCAATCCAAAACAGTATGGTCACTGCACGGTAGAACAGTTTAACTGCACATTTATGTGTTAATGTTTTTCAATATCTTGCAATGTTACATGTTCTGTACAAAACACGAAATTGCAAATAAAGTTTCATTGTTGGGTCTGATCAACTTGCTGGCCATACAGAAATTTTACTTTTTACACATTATTCGCTAATTTTGTTACAATGAGAATCTGCAAGCGAAAAAAGCCAACGGATCTATTAAGAGGGGTTCATAAGCTTTGTAATGATCACATTTTTGTATTAAGATCATTTTTAGGTTTTGTGCATTTTTGGTAAATTTATTAAGTGTTTTATGCTGTTTTGTCAGTTTTTCATGGGGTACCTGTGGGTTTTTCTCAAGTAGTCAAATTATTTGCCTACTTAAACAAAAACAGCCATTATCTTCAAATAGCTAATGCAGTATCCAATTGGATTAATGCAAATGCTGCACAAAAACATTTTGTGCGCTAATCACATTTGTAAAAAAATCGTGTAAAATTTCACACAGCAGCAGGTCACAGTTTAGCAGGAACAACAGGTTACCATGGTGTTTGTGACACGCAGCTGCTTGTGTTCATGGTCCTGCTGCAGCTTCTAACATCACAGTGCAGACTGAGCATTGGCAAAGCTGCCATTGCTACGGTGACCGAGTGATTTTTTGGCTGCCATCTAGGGACGATTTACAAAAGCATTACAAATCTGTAATTGCACGACTCAGCCGTGATTCTGCTTTATAAATAGGTATGCATAAAAAAGTGTAAAAACACATCACCTATCATACTGTAAGACAGAAACTTGTTAACAGAAGACAGTGCCAGGCCAGTGACGGGTCCAGTCGTATCTTCGGATCTTATCACATCGAGAAACGGATTCAGAAATGCACTAGGTTCCAGTTCCGTTACACCTGTGAACAAAACGCCATAGAAGAGAATAATTTTCACAATCTGAGGATCACATTTTGACATAGCAAACTTAAGAAACTTTGAAATGTGTATATAAATATACTAGAAAAAATTAGGCAAAAACAGCATGACTTTATATAGCACTGTACAATTAATGGTAAAACATATGTGTCTTGCAGGAGGCATTTAAAGGACGAAAAACACTCTTCATAGATAAAGCTTAAAGGACAAGAAAAGGGGCAAGGAAAGGGAAAAGGACAAGAAAAGTAGGTTTCAGAAAAATCGCCTCAAAAATCATATTACTGTAAGGCAATTTCATGCGATTATCGTACTCGCATTAAGAGGAATTTTTGTTTGTTTTCATTTTAAATCTCCCGCAATACTGTTCCGACGGCGCCATTACATGACGTTACTATGCAAATGTAAATCAGGGGAAGAAAAGGCAATGTTAAATTATGACCCAAAAAATTTCCATGCAAAGTTATATTACTTAGCATTTTGCTTACCTGCTGGAAAGACTTGTGTAACTAGAAATAATAATTCAAAATTTTCATGCCAGTTGGTGAAATGTTGTTGACTCACCTTCCAGGGTGCGCCACTCAATAACCAAAAACGTATTTTTAATCTTATTCACAAGATACAGTAATTTAACATTTTACTTAATTCGTGAAAATGCCTGCTACAAATGCCCTGATTATATTTTCCAACTTCAAGCAATGTTATCTAAACTTGTTTCAAACGACCTACCATTAAAATGGCTGTGCCTAACGGTCATCGGGGGAGTTTAAATTTACAAGTTTTATACAGAGTTACTGTCAACGGGAGCCCTGCACGCAAAAAGACAGTATGTAAGCGGTATAAAATTTCACTTCAAGTTTTTTAAGCTTTATGTAAGTGGAGGGTTTTCTTCTGCTTTAAACAGTTCGTCATGCCTACCTTATTGCATAGAGAGCTTGTATAAGCAGTAACTCTGCATAAAACTAGTAAATTTAAACTCCCACGATGGATGTTAGACACAGCCATTTTAACGATAAGTCATTTAAACAAGTTTAGATAACACCGAGTAAAGTTTGAAAAGTAATCAGAGCATTCGTAGCGCACACGTTACTAACTAAGCAAAAATATAAATTACTTTAGATTGTCAATAAGATCAAAAATGTGTTTTTTTGGTGAACCAGTGGTGATGCAGCAGCGTTTTAACAGCTGCCGAGAATATTTTAAATTATTAAGAATTTTCTTTTCTAGTTACATAATTCTTTCAACAGATAAGCATAATTCTAAGTACTATAACTTTCTTATGGAAAGCTGTTTAGGATAAAATCCCTTTAAATTTGAAAATCTAAATATGTTTCTTACTTTACTAAGGACAAGCCACAATTTTTAATTAATTTTAATGTTTTCATAAAAACCTACTTGTTGTGTTGATCAGCGTCTCCTTCAATTCGCTAAAACTCTTGAACAGCGGATCTTCATTCTAAAATATGAAAATCACATGTCAAGTCACTAGGTATCATTAGAGGCTGAAGCTGAGTTAGTTTCTACTACGTCTGCTGACTCACACAGTAAATCAGCTAGCTCGGCTAAAACTGAGTCAGTTGCTACTACGTCAGCTGATTGACGCAGTAAATCAGCTAGCTTGGCTGAAGCTGAATCAGTTGCCACTACATCAGCTGACTCACACGGCAAATCAGCTAGCTTGGCTGAAGCTGAATCAGTTGCTACTACATCAGCTGACTCACATGGCAAATCAGCTAGCTCGGCTGAAGCTCAGTCATTTGCTACTACATCAGCTGACTACCACAGTAAATCAGCTAGCTTGGCTGAAGTTGAGTTAGTTGCTACTACATCAGCTGACTGACACAGTAAATCAGCTAGCTTGGCTGAAGCTGAGTCAGTTGCTACTACATCAGCTGACTCACACAGTAAATCAGCTAGCTTGGCTGAAGCTGAGTCAGTTGCTACTACATCAGCTGACTCACACGGTAAATCAGCTAGCTTGGCTGAAGCTGAGTCAGTTGCTACTACATCAGCTGACTCACACAGTAAATCAACTAGCTCGACTGAAGCTGAGTCAGTTGCTACTACATCAGCTGACTGACGCAGTAAATCAGCTAGCTCGGCTAAAACTGAGTCAGTTGCTACTACATCAGCTGACTGATGCAGTAAATCAGCTAGCTCGGCTGAAGCTGAATCAGTTGCCCCTACAACAGCTGACTCACGGTAAATCAGCTAGCTCGGCTGAAGCTGAATCAGTTGCCCCTACATCAGCTGACTCACAGTAAATCAGCTAGCTTGGCTGAAGCTGAATCAGTTGCTACTACATCAGCTGACTCATACAGTAAATCAGCTAGATCGGCTGAAAAAGAGTCAGTTGCTACTGCACCAGCTGACTCACACAGTAAATCAGCTAGCTTGGCTGAGGTTGAGTCAGTTACTATTTGTCGTTGTGAACGACCGAAGATTTTGTCTGTAGTGCTTAGGCTCGGACATGGAGTTCGTCAAGCCGCGATAATCTTATTCAATCATTTAATCTGTACTATTGTTACTTAAGTGTAGACTTTACCTCAACTGGTCTTCGTTGCTGTAAAGTATGCATTGCCACTAATAGATGGCAGCACTATTGAATTGTTGTCTGATTTGTATTAGTGTGTGTGATACAGTGTAGTGTGTGTGAAGCAGGACTGCATGGCTGCAGTAATGTGAAAGCTATAGCTGTATGTCATAATTCACTGTTATAAATAAAAGTTTGATAAAAATCTTAACTGTTATACCTTTTGTCAACACGACAAAAATTGGTAGCAGAGAGTAGTTTTTTGCTAATCAGTGGGCGACGATACTTGTATGCAGTCTACGTTTACCAAGAAAGAGCGATCGTCTACTCGCTAGGACGTCTGCCTACCGGTAAATAATTTTCGAACATTTTCGTAATGACTAATTATGGCTAAAGATAACAAATGCATAAATTGTCGTCAACGTGTTGCAAGTGGGTTGATATGTGACAGCTGTGAACGTTGGTGGTGCATAAACTGTTTAAACCTAAAGCAAGATCATGTACTAACAGAGAAACTTTATGAGGCATTAAGTCAGCTGGGCGAATTTCAATGGGCATGCGAGAAATGTTGCGACAATAATTTACTAATTCAGCTGGTGAAATCGGGAACGTTTACTACAAAGCAGTTGTCCGAATTCGGTTGCAATGGTGACGTCATCAATGTGATTAAAGCTACGAAACCAGTTGATAAGGTCGAAGTAATGTCTGCCGAAAATCAAACGGAAGCCACTTCGCTGCCAACGCAGCAAAATACTGCATCCAGGGGTCAAGTATTGCTGAATGAAACTATGTCACAGATAAATCAACCAGCGCAGGGCGGATCGCTGTCACAACAAGACGCTACACTTGCAATGATGCAAATGTTTCTACAATCGCAGCAACAGATGTTCCAAACGCTTCAAGAAGAACGCGAACGAAAAGAACGCAAAGAAGAACTACAGTTAATCCTAGAGTCGGTGAAAAAGCAACCCGTCAGCAGTCCGCCACCGGATATGTCATCAGATTCTACTACGAATTTTACAACCGCGAGGCTCCCGAAGATCGAACTAGCAAAATTTAATGGCAACGCCTTACAATGGAACAATTTCTGGGAATCATTCAAAATCAACGTTGACAGCAGACAACTCAACAACAAACAGAAATTAGACTATCTACATCGAGTTTTAGAAGGACCAGCGTATGACAAAATTAAAGGGTTGGGAATGGAAGGCGACAAGTACAGTGAAGCAGTCACTATTTTGAAGAATTTTTATGGCAATCCCGGTTTTCAACAGAAAGCGCATTGGGAGTCCCTGAAAGCAGTTCCGCACGTGAAAGAAAACCTGAGTAACCTTGAACAATTTACCGATGAAATACGCTCAGTTACTATATCGCTCAAACGTCAAGGCATTACAAATCAAGCCCTCGACAGTCACGTGACGGAGTTAGTAGAAAAACTACCTAAATATCTGACGGAAGAAATGAATAGATTTCGGCTGTATCAAGGCAAAAAGAGAGATGCAGTAAAGATGGAAGAATTAATTTCATTTTTGGAAGACTACCAAGAAGTAAATTTACATCGAACCAATGAAGGACAAGTTAAGAAAACACAGCTACGGAACCAGGGTTCTGGAACAGAAAAAGCTATCCCTACTGCAAATTTTATTCAGAATGTTTCCAGAAATAAACTGAGATGCGCCTTTTGTGAAAAAGACAATCACTACAGTGACGAATGCAAGAAGGTGGTTGATCCAAAAACGCGCAAGGAAATAATAGCCAATGCTAAAAGATGCTACAAATGTTTGAGTACCCGACACTTAATAAAAGACTGCAACAGACAGAAGCCATGTTTCCACTGCAAAAGTACCAGTCACAACTCAGCGCTCTGCGAGAAACGAGAGAAGATTTTATTTCCCCAACATTTATCTGTACAGACAGAACCAAGCGTCACTGAAACCATAGTTAAGCAGCATGATTTCCACGTCACCTATCCAGCAGAGGAAGGCATTGTGATGCCAGCGTTTCCATGCACAGCAGTGAATCCGCAAACTGAAGAGGCTCGTGAAGTTTTTGTCTACGTTGATGGTGGAGCCAAACATTCAAGTATCAGCGACGAAGCAGCTTCTAGACTTAGTTTGTTACGCATGGGAAGATACAAGCTAGAAACATCACGCTTCAACACAGATGTAATAGAGGCAGTACACTCGAGTAAAGTGAAGTTCATTCTAAAGGGGTCTAAAGATTTTAGCCTGCAAATTCAAGCTTATACAATTCCAAAGCTAGCGCCTCCATTCCAAGTAGAGCCAATTCGACTAGACGCACAAGCTTTGGAAAAAGTTCGGCAGCTACGACTATTGAACTTGCCACCTCGAAGCAATACCCAGAGAAGAATTGATGTCATCATTGGTCAAGATTTCATCAACCGCATTATGGGACCAATGATTCCAGCTACCCATATTCAGAATGATTTGTTTGCTCATCGCAGTCCATTGGGAGATTTTCTAGCCGGAAATGCTACGATACCGGAAATGAATTACGATTCTAGCACTCGACCAGTTGTCGCGCCTAATTTATTTTGCTATTCTGCTATAGAAGATGTTGCAGACTCGACACAGTTAGAACAAGTAGGAATAAACAAGCAGTCTGAATTATCACAGAAGGATCACGAAGTTATCCAGAAATTTAGAGAAACAATTGAATTCAAGCATGGACGTTATAAAGTTGGTTTTCCATGGAAACATCCTACACAGCATTTGGTTTCGAACTATCACGTAGCAAAGAAAAGACTTGAGTCTACACTAAAGATGTTAGCTCCTAATAGATCACCAACACGTCACTACGCTACGTACAATGAAACTATCAACAACCAGCTTCATCAAGGAATAATTGAGTCAGTTACTCAGCCTACAACAGAACGACGCTTTATACACTACATAGCGCATTTTCCAGTGATAAACGAAAATCGTGCTTCTACTCAAGTTCGCATCGTGTACGACGCTAGTGACAAGAACAAAGCTGATGGTAAAAGCTTGAACGACCTAATACATGCTGGACCATGTCTACTTACTAACCTGGTTGGAATTTTACTACGTTTTCGCCTGTTTGAAATCGTCATGCTAGCGGACATTGAAAAAGCGTTCCATCAAGTTTCTCTAATGGAAGCAGACAGAGATACTGTCAGATTTCTATGGCTGAAAGATCCATCACAGCCTGACACAGTGGACAACATCAAGGTATATCGCTTTACCAGACTCCCATTTGGTGTCAATGCGTCTCCATTTTTACTACTAGCTACGATACTACATCACTTACAACAAAACCCGGGAACACTAGCAAATAGACTACAACAAAATCTGTATGTGGACAATGTCATTTTAGAAGTTGTGCATGGAGAAGACCCTATGGAGATATACCAGTCAGCGAAGAACCTATTTGATATAGCAGCAATGAATCTACGCCAGTGGCTTTCAAATGATCCCAAGTTTAATGAAGCTCTACCGCAATGGGACCGACAACAAGGTACTACAGTAAAAGTACTGGGAATTATTTGGGACACCGCCAATGATGTAATGAGACCACAGTACATATTTCAACCACTAGAAGTGTATACCAGAAGACTAGCAATGCAACAGCTTGCTCGACTATATGATCCGCTTGGAATCTACCTGCCAGTAACTATCAAAGGAAAGATTTTGCTACACAAAATGGCTAAACAGAAGTTCGGTCTAGATGAGCCAGTCACAGCTTCAATGGTTTTAGAGTGGCAGCAATTAGAAGAAGAACTGAAAAACATTCCACAAATAACACTTCCACGCAGAGTCATCATGGATAGACAAGTTCCTGTTCAACTACTATGCTTCACAGATGCCAGTAAAGATGCATATTGTGCCTGCATCTATATTCATCAACGTTTAGATAACCACGTTATATCTTCATTAGCATTTGCGAAGTCTCAAGTAGCGACATTGACAGTTAGTCAAACTCTACCACGACTAGAACTAGAAGCCGTTCTAATAGGATGCAGGATGCTTCGATTTGTAGAAAATCAGATTGATCAACCATTGCTAGATAAGCACTTATGGACAGATTCACAAATTGTGCTCTGTTGGATTCACTCGTCCAAAGTTTTACCACTCTATATAGAAAGACGTCGAAGTGAAATAATATCTATGGATGATATCCAGTTTAGATACATCGACACTAAAGCCAATCCTGCTGATTGGGGCACTCGCGGAATCTCAGCAAAGAAATTATGTGAGTGCAACTGGATTTGTGGACCAGAATGGTTATCACTAGAGCCTAAACAGTGGCCAAAATGGAGCGGAAACACCAACATACAGTTGCCAAATTTGAGTCGTTCAAGAAAAACACAGACAGCTTTAGTTACAGTAACGGAGGAGAAACCTGCTGTTTACCCCTTTGATATAGATGTTAATAACTACAGCGACTATGACAAGCTTCTAAGGGTAACCAGCTACTGCCAGAGATTTATTGACAGGTGTCGCAAAAAGAAGATACCAGAATCAACTAATATCACTGCAGATGAGATGATTGAAGCATGTATAATGTGGATTAAACAAGTGCAACAGGACTGCTTCTCAATGGAATCCAAACTTCTACACCATGGCAAATTTAATCAACTGATAAAACAACTAGATCTCCACACCGACAAAGGTGTTATATGCTGTGGCGGGAGGCTTGCTAATGCAATAACTGATCAATCAATGTTTCCAATTCTGCTACCTAGAAGTCATCGTTTTACAGAGCTAATCATCGAAAAGGCTCACAGGAGAGTCTTGCATTCTGGAGTTAAAGCTACTCTAGCTGAGATTAGGAAACAATACTGGATTCCACAAGGTTATACAACAGTGCGAAAAACTTTGTCTAAGTGTCTCCTGTGCCAAAAGATCCAAGGAGGAACATTCAAACCACCAAGAATGGCACAACTACCAATGGAACGTCTCCGCAGGACACCCGCATTTCACTTTACAGGGATGGATTACATAGGACCAATGCTCATTCGTGCCAAGCCTGGTGAATATCATGAGAAGAGATGGATAGCATTATTCACTTGCTTCACAACACGGGCGGTCCATTTGGAAATTGTTCAGGATCAGTCAGCAAGTGCCACTGTTCAAGCAATAATTCGCTTCATTAGCAGAAGAGGTTGTCCAGCAGTTATCCTGAGTGACAACGCTACATATTTCAAGAAGAGTGAAGCACTGCTGATGCAATATTTTGCAGAACAACGAATCCGCTGGAAATATATTCCCGAGAGGTCACCGTGGGTCGCTGGATTCTATGAGCGTCTTGTGGGAGTGATTAAGCAGGCCATGAAGAAAACTCTTTGGAAAGCTACGTTAGACAACAATGGGCTGCAAACTCTCATAACGCAGATCGAAAGTCTAATGAACACTAGACCACTGCTTAACATTTCATCGAGTCCTGAAGAACTTACAATGTTAACACCAGCTAACTTCATCGCGCCTATGGGAAAACTAAGCATTTCTACATCAAACGAAGATGTTTTGGACCCAGACTATGCACCAGAAGCAAGACCTACAGATGCACTGAAGGTCCAATGGCAGAAGGTCAACCGAAAGCTAGATCAGTTTTGGAGTGTATGGCATAAGCACTATCTACACTCATTGAAAGAAACCCACCAAGTGCACTTTCGACGGAAACGTGGAGAAATCGCAAGAAAACCTACAGTTGGAGAAGTTTGCCTGATTCAAGACGCCACTCCACGTGCAACATGGAAGATTGGAAAGATTGTAGAATTCCTCCCTTCACAAGATGGCGAGATCCGCTTTGTCAGCATCAAGCTCCCGACTGGCTATGTAACAAGACGAGGGGTAAAGGATTTGGTTCCCTTAGAAACGAATTTCGAGGCAGGTGAAACCAAAGACACTACACAACTGTTGACATGCTGGCGGGAGGATGTCGTTGTGAACGACCGAAGATTTTGTCCGTAGTGCTTAGGCTCGGACATGGAGTTCGTCAAGCCGCGATAATCTTATTCAATCATTTAATCTGTACTATTGTTACTTAAGTGTAGACTTTACCTCAACTGGTCTTCGTTGCTGTAAAGTATGCATTGCCACTAATAGATGGCAGCACTATTGAATTGTTGTCTGATTTGTATTAGTGTGTGTGATACAGTGTAGTGTGTGTGAAGCAGGACTGCATGGCTGCAGTAATGTGAAAGCTATAGCTGTATGTCATAATTCACTGTTATAAATAAAAGTTTGATAAAAATCTTAACTGTTATACCTTTTGTCAACACGACACTATTACATCAGCTGACTCACACAGTAAATCAGCTAGCTTGGCTGAAGCTGAGTCAGTTGCTACTACATCAGCTGACTCATACAGTAAATCAGCTAGATCGGCGAGGTTGACTGACTTTTTAGCTGAGTTGGCTTAAAGAAGAAATCAGCTAAGTCAGCTAAAGCCACAGATTTTTGTTAACTAAATAAATGATAAATTGTTAGTTAACTGTTAATTGACGTCAAACATATTGCTCTATCGTTCTGCGTCCACTGTAATGTAAGCATGCTCAGCAGCATTCGGGACAACAGCTGTGTAAGCCAAGCTAAAGTAAATTAAACTAAACAACGTGACAGTCATAACTAATGTCTAATCAGCAGATAAGCTGATTGCGCTTTTTCATAAACAGATTTGCAGAGCAGCTAATATTACATAGATGTATAATATAAGTTTTCACCACATTTGAATTAATTTTGACTATGAAGATCTCTTTGAGGTTTATAAAAACTGGCCAGAAAAGAAAACATTTTGTTTTGTCCTTATTTAAAGTTAATCAAATAGTTGTTTTTATCTAAGTTGCAAAGCCGTAAACTAAACTAAACTGCGTATTTTCTTGATTACAAAATGGTTTAATCAGCAACTCATAAACGTAAGCATTGTGCATTTCTTCCTATAAACGAAACTAGACTATATACTTCCACTAATTCATTTGCAATTTCTATTGACAATGAAATCTAGAACCTGGCCAATATTTCTCCCGCTAACTAATGAAAAGTTGAGCATTTTTCATAACAGTGTTAGACACAGCTGTAGCTAAGTGTCCCGAACATACCCAAGTTAATTAAGCTCTGCAGGGGTGTGAAATAACTTACACGCTGATTGGGCAGTCAACGAAAATGATTGACATTATGTTAGACGTCAATCATGGAGACAAATTTTTTAGATAATTCGTGATGCTTATACACAGAAAAGAGCTGATGTACAAATTCAAATAATGCATTAGAAGGGATTTTTTTATTATTATAAAAAAGCAACAGATTTATTACAAATGCACGCTGACTAATGTTGCCTATTTGTGTATTTAATTTCGAATTGACCAACTTTCTTGTTCAAAAATTTCAGAAGTTTAGTATCTCTGCCAGTGTGCACACGATCTGACCACGAATCTGCAATGCGTTTGTCATACTTCGACCAGTGAATTGCAGTGTCACGTGATTGTCGCATCGGCTAACTCGACTCCCATCACTGAGCGGCTGGCGCTGTTAGAACTGGGTTTCTTATTGGCTGGGTCGACTGTAGAAAAAAACTACTTGGGCTATCTGAAGTGTAGAGAATATACAGTCCAAAGAGTATCTTCACTTTGGTTCCTACCCTGCCATATTTCAACCAGAGATTTAGTGTCAAGAGCGAAAATCTTCGCAGCCAGCTCGACTTCCATCACTGAGTGGTTGGCGAGACTAGAGCTGGGTTTCTGATTGGCAGTAGAAATAAACCGACTGGAGCTCAACTGAAACGGCACAGGTCCGTGCTCTACATATGCCCTCTTAAATAATCAAGAGCAGAAATGTGTCAAGGTAAGCCTGTAGACTCTGTATATCATTATAGGTAATGTGGGTAAGCTATAAATCCATGTGACAGAGCTTGTCTAATCACTGAACAAACAAGGAAGGCGAAGGTTTCCCATGTTGCAAGAACGTACGCAAGAGAGTAGAAAGTATAGTATCATTTATCTGATATACCCAAAAAAGGTGATTTCTCATTTATTCTTGTAAAGTATAGCTGGGCGGAAAGTATAATGTTATTTTCATTTTTTTGCAAATAGGTACTATGCGAATTGTTTCAAAGCAGCGGAGAAATTCGCCGAAACTTCAAAGTTGGATGGTGCACATTTTGTTTACGTATGGAGCAATTTTCGCAAATTTGCATTGATCTTCAATCGCATAATTTAGACTACCACAGACGGCTAGCAATTATCTCAATGATAAACTAAACTATATTGGACTTGAACAATTCTAAAAATTGGTATAAAGTTTGCATGTCAAATGCGTTTCCAAAAAAATATATGAACACTTAAAAAGTAGACATTTTTGCGTAATGCTAGAGAAGTACATTTTTTAATGTGTAGCTGCTAAGTGTTAATAACATGGAATAATGGATAACAATAAAAATTTGTTCAGTGCATGTGAAATTAACGTTACCGTATGGTGTGTGCCGGTCCAACGAGACGTCCGCCTCATCCCCATTAACACCACATTCAACTCTCCTTGGATAATATAAACTGAATTTATCGGCGGCTCCATCGTGATGTTACAAGCATCAACTTAGAAGCACTGACTAATTTGTGATCTGAAAATTGTAAAACCGCTTAGTATCAATCAATCAATCAATCAATTTATTTCACTCCAGCAATACATCAACATACAATATTATTGAAACAAAAAGAAACAGTATAGGTAAAAAAACGTTGATGAAGTCAAATTAACCAAATAAAAGAGTTGCTGTATGACACCTTGAAAGCTTGGCTTGTTAAGGTGGCACAAATGAGTGAATGAAAGAATGGTGAGGGTTAAGACATGATGGAATGGAAAAAATAGTAAAATTAGAGATAGGAAGAAGGAAAAGAGGAGAAGAAACGACCACAGTGTATGTTTAATTTACATAGAGGTATATTAAAATAGCATTATAATTGATTGGAGGCCATATATTGCGACTGCACTACTAAATTTTTTTTAACAAGCAGCTAGTCTCATACAACAAAAGTCCTATGAGAAACATCAAATGCTTCAAAGAGAACGCTAAGCAACTGAAAACGTTTAATTTCCAAAAATCCTTAAACAATGAGGTTAAGTGCAGTGGAGGAGCGCATGACAGATCTATTCAAAACAAAAACGCTATGTTAGCTTATCAGCGCATGATGAACATACATGATTTTAAACAAAACAGTAAAATTGTACTTAACGTGACTGTTTCTAGGTATATTATAACTCACAAAAGCAAAGCAAAGATGACAACGGCAGCAAAGGTTCCTTAATTACATACAAATATTTTGTTTTCAATACGTGAAGCAAAAATGCAAGTCAATTATGCGGCGGTATTTGAGTGAATTGCCGGCAGTTTTTATGTACATTTGAATAGAAGTAGCCAGTACCACATGTTGTTGAGTCAAATAGGTGATCGATTCTATTAACCATAAATAGTCTAATAAAGTCTAATAACCATGAGTCTAATAAACGGTGATTATTGTAATAAATATGGCACCAGATAGTTTCATGAAAGACAGAGATTTTAACAAAATATTGTCTCATACGTAAAACCTGTATAACACACACTGTAATGCTAATAGTCCGTGAACCAGATTCCCAACTTTTGGACAACACTCACTACGGAAACTTTATATAGCAATGTCAAGAGTCCACATGTGCCGGCATCCACAGAATTTCTTGCGAAAATTTTTTTTGGCTAATAAATTTTTTTAACAGTAAACTAAGAAGCACATCAATCCCTTGTTGCTTTGGCTAATAAATTTTTTTAACAGCAAACTAAGAAACAGATCAACCCCTTGTTGCTTTGGCTAATAAATTTTTTTAACAGCAAACTAAGAAACAGATCAACCCCTTGTTGCTTTGGCTAACAAATTTTTTAACAGTAAACTAAGAAACACATCAACCCCCTTGTTGCTTTGGCAAATAAATTTTTTTAATGGTAAACTAAGAAGCACATCAACCCCCTTGTTGCTTTGCGCAATCCTCGAGCTCCAAGCTGATTTGCATAGTGAAGTTATGTTTATGTATGTCACTTACATAGTGTCGATTCTGTTATCAATTTCCGTTGTCTAGACACTGTCTAGTATTGTCTCAATTGTCTAGTAGATTGTCTACTCAATTACCTAGTGGGTGGACTGTGAACTTAAGTCTCACATCTGTTTTATTTTTTACTATCCACATTTTGCTGGGGAGAAAATCTCGACACTAAATAAATTAAGCTTAAGTAATGGGTCATCTGCATTGCAGTGTATTACTGCTTTTAAGATATATGACTACTGCAATAGAATACAATGAATATTACCTAGGTAAATGTAGGTAAAATATATTTATTAAAGCAGAATTTTTCACATTTGAGGAAGTTTATGTACCATAATTTAGATCTCACTTCAAAATTCCAAAATGTGCTTAAATACAGGAAAATAACCCCAGACCCCCTAGCTGCTTGTGCGTCAAATTTTTTCAACTCTGGTGGCACCCATGGAAAGTCTACTATAGAGGTAAACTGCATAGGTAAAAACTTATACTTAGAAATTAAAATTAACCCGTAAAAATAAACAAGGTATCAATAAATAGTTTTTTGAGCTATTCTGAGAAAGGACAGTTTTTAGGGTAGTTCACCCTGATGAACTAGTAAAAATTTTTTGTACTATTATCCAGATGATCAGAATGGTGAACAATTTAATCAATACAAAGCTCTTCAAACTTACAAAGCTACAGTATTGAGCGATCACCTCACTCACCACAATGCACAAATTTGCACACAAGAGGAACTCTGAGGGTGGTCCCACAAAGTTGTGCCGTAGGACGGCCCACCAGACATTTTTGTAATGTACAAGTACAGACTTAGACCTAGCACCAGTATACATGCGTGTTGTTAGTGTCATCAACTTTACCCCTTTTGCAGTTGCCTTTTTGTTTTCAACTTCTTTGTTTTTGGGTTGTGCTCTTTTTTCTAGTTATAACCTCATTACTTTGCGAGTTACAATAAAGTTGTTAAATTTATTCTTGTCATCTTGGTGTTTGAGACAGAGCTGGTACATTCTTTAATTAATGGCATGGTGGCTCCAGACCTAGAGAGGCATAGACCGTCTAGAAAATCACAGGAGAAATTAGCCCCTGAAATGATACCTGTAATATATTGCCTAGTTATGGTAGCTTAGCTGTTATATTTGCCTGCTCAGAGGTTATGATGTTAGACAACAGTGGGCACTCATGTGAAACATTTGTCATACGTGTGTTGTTTGCGTCGTTACTGTTATACTGCTTATGTTACACTTCGTTAATAAAGATTATTAATTCATCTTATATACCAGCCTCTTTGTCTGGCTTGTGGCTTATATACCTAGCTCTATAACACTATAGAGAACAAACTGGGTCCTTCAATTACAAAAATCAGCGTAATTATTTTAATAAGTTCAGGAAAAATAATGCACAGCTAAAAATATTAACAGTAGTAGTTAAATTACGTGCCGACCCTGCAAATGCAAGATTAACATCATGTGTGTAGAACTAGCGAAATCATAGCAGTGAACGTTACGCTTTACGACAGAGGCGACAAAACGTCCTCAATATGCATAGCTACCTTTTTGTTAATCACGAACCCAACGTCAAAATGGATGCATGGTTTTTGACGTAACTTTCTAGTGTTTGTGACTTGCCGAATTACCAAAATGGAACATATTTACACTATAAAAGCTAAAAAGTTTTTTTCTGGTGTCACAGCTGTTAAACTAGGAAATCGTTAGCCCTTTTGCTGTTGCAATGACAGAAATCGTCATTCTTCAGGCCGTGGTGAGTCGTGACGTGTTTATTTTTTTCCTACCAATAGCACGCTCGAAGTTGAACACGTTAATTCATATCGTTTTATTTATTATTTACAGCGACGTTATTTTCTCTGCCAGAACTAAAAAGCTACCCTAATTCCTACGATTTTTTATTAAGATTTATTGAAGACTTGTGTAGTAGTATAATGCTATTTCACTGTTCACTAAAAACATGAAATTTGTGCACGTCTTTATTGGCAGGTATATCTAATGTGGTGTGCTCTCCACTCTCCAAACTCTAATATTAGTATCATTATAACTTATCTTGCCTGGAAGTGCAGGCCTAGCTCATGGATTTTACTAAAAAACTTAAAAAAAAACAAAATTTACAAATTTGTTAGGGATAAGGCCATGATGTAAAACAAGGATAAGATATCAAACTGTTAAAAATGCATTAAATTTTGTTACTCGAACGTATGTAGCAATTACGACTGACATCGTTGTTTGTTGGTTTAGTGAGAAGTTATGGCTAGCCTATAACGCCTTTTTTAAATGACCTTGTCTAAAATTTGAGCTAAAATGGCGTCTAGAAATTGTAATAATTATGTCTCACTTGACGGCTAGTTGAGGAATTTCCACCTTCGTTTTGTTGTTATTGTAATGGCTCATGATGTCGGATATATACGTCTATGTCTAAGTCTGTTTGAGACTATTTTAGCGTAAAATCGTCTACGCTTGCAACTTGGCAGTTTCAAATGTTCATCATTTCGTTTTAGTAAAACAGTCAAATTTTATTTTTTTTTCATTTATTTAACTTCGGGAGCTACATGATTATGATTATGATGCTCCTACAATAAACAGTACGGCAATACACTCATTAAACAGACTGTACAGGAAACAAATCAAAAATCGTCAAATCACGAAGAAGATTTGGTCAACCACAGCATAATCGTAGATTATGAATTCCCAAACACTATTGGTGATCAGGACCATAAAAACTCTCCTAAAAACCAACCAGCGCTGATGTTTGTGAATCCCGAGACATCAGATAACGAGTCAGAATCCGAAAATGATACTCGGCCAGTAACAGAAAAGTTGTTTCCATTAACTTGTATTAATACGCAGCCACTGCATTCTAACACGGAAAGTGAGTTTATGAAAGCCAACTCGCATGTGAATAACTTAGTTGATGGAAAACAAACAACGCTTCTCATTTCCAACAGCCTTGATGATCTGCCCGAATATGACGGTATTTTTCCAAAAACAGTCTGCATTGGAGACTGTGAAAATCTGAAATTAGGACAACGATTATTAACACTCCAATTTAAAAATAGACAGAGTCAACGTCAAGTCACAAGCCTAGAAGCACAGCTTAGAGCTTCTTACGCAGAACAAACAACACTGAATAAAGAAATTACCAGACTGCATAACCTCATAGAAACACAACAAAGTGAGAATCAAACATCAAGTGAGCTTGACCTAAGACTACTACATGGAAAAATCGACAAACTGAGCTACTATCTACAAAACGAATCGCCGCAAAGTGTTTGGCAAAAAATAAATGAGACTGAAGAACGACTGAGTAGAAAAATAGAAAAGTTGTATAGCCTTATGACACAACAAACGTGCGGAGATGAGCTTTTGATATTAAATGAAACAGAAGCAAGAATGAGTAAAGCAATTAAAGACGGTTACAGCTTTTCACAACAGACAAAAGAAAAAGCAGACAGACCAGCTTCTGAAACAATGAATGTGACAATGAATGCAAAGAACGTGTATAATCAAAAACCAAGTAGTGTAAACACAAATGCAGTTGCCTCCACATCAAACAATAACATAACAGGGTGTGAGCTTAGCGACACGAAACTGACCACATCTTGTCCGCAAAACACCAAAACCGACAATGGGGAGAAACCAAAGCCGCGAACGTGCAAAAAAATTAATACATCAACTAAAACTTTAATCTTGGGTGATTCCCGAACCGCTTACTTGAATCCTCAAGAAATAGCCAAAAATCTACAGGTGCATTCTTACAGAGGGATAAACCTAAACGAAATGACAGCCTTCGTACGAGACCGATACCCTGAGAAGAAATTGGAAAACGTTATCATAACGTGTGGAATCAATGACGTAAGACAACATATTCAACAGAATCGAGAAAACGACCAGAACACTCACCTAGACGAAATACTCAAGTCACTAACACGACGAATGGAACAATGCATTGTAAGTGTAAAAAATAAGTTTAACCCTTGTAATGTTTTTGTATGCAATATCCCGTTTGTAAAGACAAACAAACATTCAACTGCTAAACCCATGAATATCAGTTCGGTGAATAGAGTGTTACGATTATTTAACAGTGAACTCGAAACTCTGACAACTAAAACTAATACAATTTTGTGCAATTTGCAATGTCATTTTGAAGATGATAATTTAATTGCGAGAGACGGATTACACCTGAGTAGATTAGGTGTACAAAAGTTGCGAGAATGCATTAAACTATGTTTGTTTAATGACCCAAATCGATGGTATAGGGTTAAGACTAATCAAAACAAAGATACAGTTACTCGTGGCTTTACACAAAGTCAATATAATTATAAACCAGCTAGTTACGCAAATGCAGTTAAAAGATTACCATTATTACCAACTCCTGTAAATTATTCAAATGACTCTGATAAACCTTCAGGTGATACTAAGCCCATTCAAAAAGAGGCATTAAAATCAGAAATTGAAAATCTGTTTACCGGATTAGTAAAAGAATTCATTTCTAAGTTTGTATAAAATTGGAAAACTATTAAACAGTTTATTTAAGATGACACGAATGAACTAAACTGCAAATAACTGTAATAAGCGTGATATATATACATATATTTTAATCATGAATTTTAAACGAGAAATTTTAAGTTTTACTCAAAATAAACGAATATTGTGTAAAGAATGTATAAACTCAAGACAGATGTGTCCAGTGCCAATCTCTGGTACACTGAAACGTGTATGCACGTCTTGCTGCGTAATAATATCTCAAAATCGGATCGAAAATAACTCGTGCGTAAAATTTTGCTATTCTGCTTCTATTTTACAGTATTCATCTGTGAGAAAGTGCACACGTTCAGATACTAGAGATTTATACTACAAGTTTCAGTACTCTCCTACTTTATTACGTGTACTCCCCTACCTAATTAAAAATAATTGTAACCATGATTATTTTCTAACAGTATTGAAAATGTTGCTTATAATTGGTTGTACTGAAACTAATCCAGGTCCCTTAAATCAAACCCCCACACAAAACCACATGGATCTAGAGCTGGCAGATTTTATGCAAAAACATAAAAAGAATTTGAAATTTCTATGTATCAATATACAAAGTCTGACAAAAAAACATGCATTGCTTAAAGACACAGTTCGTTCATCTGAAAATTTAGTCGTTGGAATAACCGAAACTTGGCTACACAAACAAATACCTAGTGCCTCCATACAACTGCCTCATCATACACTCATACGTCGAGACCGTCCCACACATAAACGTGGAGGAGGGGTTGCAATGTACATCCCAAAACACATGTCATTTAACAAAGCCAAAGGAATTAAAACTAACAAAATAGAATCAATTTGGTACAATATCGAAAACTACATTGTAGGTGTCATTTATAAGCCACCAAATCAAAAATATAAGACTTTTCTAAAACATTTTGAAATTGAACTTGAACGTGCTGTACTTGAAAATCAACCAGTTTTATTAATGGGGGATTTTAATATCGATATTAATGCAACAAATACTGCTCAGTGCAAAAAGTATAAAGAAGTCTTGGACCAATATAACACGCAAATACTAAACGCAAGTAATAAACCCACAAGAATCACTAAAACATCATCTACTACCATAGACCACTTTATCTCAAACGCTAAAGACAATTTCCAAGTACAAGAAAACTTCTCGTGTGATTATTCTGATCATGATTTTATAATAATAGTAGACAAAACAAAACCAACCAAAAACAGTACAGGCACAGTCTGGAAAACAGTCAGAGATTATTCTACATATAATAAAGATATATTTCAAGATACTTTAACCAAATTGGACTGGAGTAATATTTACACAATGACTGACATTGACATGCAAATAAACACATTAATAAATAATATGGAATACTGCCTGGATATCTATGCACCGTATAAAAAAATTAAAATACATCAGCAGCAATTTAATGCAAAATCTGCCTGCCCTTGGGCGGATACAGAATTCGCAAAACTAAGACACAATAAAAATGAATTATATAGAACATATTTACATTTAAAAGGTAAAATCAATTACAATAATTACAAAAAGGCACGAAATAAATTTAATAGCTACAACAGGAAACTCAAAAATAAATATTATATTAATAAATGCAATGATGCAACTACACCTAAACAAAAATGGCGTTTAATTAATGACGTACTTAACAGATACAGAAACGATCAATTACAAATAAATACTTTACGAGAAAATGGCAGTATAATATCTGATCCAGTTGACATTGCTAACAAATTAAATTCCACATTTATCAATCTCGGAAAATTTGACAACTTGCCACACCAACATAATGCAAATATACACAATATATACAAAAACCAATCAGTAATACAATCCACTTTCTCATTTACTAGCCTCACAGAATACGACATCTTTAGAATATTAAACAGTTTAAATATAAATAAAGGAAGTGGACCCTCAGACATGCCAATAAAGATCTTAAAAGACTGTGCCAGCATCATTACTCCTCATCTAACATATATCACAAACCAAGTCTTAATGCGCTCAGAATTTCCAGCAGTGTGTAAACAAGCAAAC
This sequence comes from Tubiluchus corallicola, assembly GCA_030141605.1. NCBI lineage: Eukaryota > Metazoa > Priapulida > Priapulimorpha > Priapulimorphida > Tubiluchidae > Tubiluchus > Tubiluchus corallicola. The sequence goes on from JAQGDQ010000330.1 coordinate 146,949, forward strand.
ATAACTCCAATACACAAGAAAGATGCTAAAGATGATGCTAAAAACTACAGACCAATCTCAGTAGTGCACGTACTAGCCAAAGTATTTGAAAGAGTTATCTACAACCAAATTAACCATTACATTGAAAATAATAAGTTACTGTCAAATCATCAATTTGGTTTTAGAAAACTACATTCTACAATAGACGCGATAATTGATGCCACTGAAAAGTGGCGTTACAACTTAAATAAAAATAAATATATAACAGCAGCATTTTTAGATCTAAGTAAAGCTTTTGACAGCCTCGATCACAATTTACTGCTAGACAACTTACGCCAACTAGGATTCGATTATACTTCTCTCAAACTAATTAATAATTACCTACACAATAGAAAACAAAGAGTCAAACTGAACAAACACACTTTTTCAACATGGGACACACCACAGAGAGGCATCCCACAAGGTACGATATTAGGTCCATTACTCTTTTGTTTATACGTTAATAAAATTCATTTAGTTTTACATAATTCAGACTTAACACAATATGCCGGTGATACAACACTCTATACAGCACACGCAGACTTTCTAACATCAAAAAATAATCTAGAAAAAGACATAACAAATATAAATGCAGCATTTAACTATTTTGGTTTAAAAATGAATGATGATAAGACAGAATTTATGGTAATATCACCCAAATCCAATGACATTACTTCTAATGCAACACTAAAAGTAGGTGACTGTTCCATAGAACAAGCAAAAACTGTAAAATTTTTAGGCATTACTGTCGACAATAAACTCACTTGGGATGAACAGTTTCATCAAATACACAACAAGATGGCGTTAAGCACGACATTCTTACGCCAAACCAGAGGCCATCTAACCAAGAAAACAAAAATTCTCATCTACAAAAGTCTAATATTACCACATTATCTATATGGTTGCACTTTACTTCAAAACGTTAAATACGAAAACTTTAGAAAACTAAATACAATGCAAAACTACGCACTTAGATTAATTCATGGCTACTCTAACAAAACTGCTAAACAACATGCTGCTTCTGCAACAAGCTTAAGAACGTCCACAAAAATACCAATATTAGAAGCCTATCGAGATTACAAAACACTGATATTTCTTTATAAATATATAAATAAACTGAGCATTCCATTTATAAACAATCCCTTAGCGTTTATTCCTGATACCACATTGAACACTAGAACATACAATTTAAAGCAAATTACAGTAAACAATAAATTTGGAAATAACTCTATATCAAAACAGGCCATACATTTATGGAACTTACTACCCAGTGCAATAAAACAAATAGAATCACTCCACCACTTTAAAAAGAAATTAAAAGAATATCAATATAACAGGTTTCAACTTCCACATTGTGCATCTGATACTAATTACACGGACTCCACCTTCATATACCCCTGCCCCTGACTCCATATAATGAATAAAAATGAAATTTTTTTAAAAAAATTATGTAATGTAATACGTGTTATGTTAGTTTCGTGTTTCGTAATGTTAAATGTATAAATAGTGTGCACTATGTAATGTAAAATTTAATGTACTTTCCTATAATTGTTTGTAAAAATATTTTAATATGGTATTTGTAAATATGTTCATTATATTGTATATAGTTTGCACTTTAGTTTTTTTAGTATGCACTGGACGCATTTGTCTTGAACAGTGTTGTTATTTTAACATTACGCTGAGGCTAACTCAATTTTATTATAATGAGGGAACCGTTTTTATGACAAATAAAGAATTAATATATATATATATATACATCTTACAAGTATAAAACAAATATCTTCACTCGAAGCAAACTGTGAATAGAATACAAACACATATGACAAACTGCAAAGAAAACTTCGTTATGAAAAACAGCAATTATTACTTTCTCTAAGCCGTCTTATCCATATCTCTTATCTCCTCCAGCAATGTTCTATTCTATGCTCAGCACAAACATGCAAAAAAGAACATTTATTTAAGAGAAATATTACATTGCAGGTAAATGCAACTCTTTGTGTGCTGTTATTTGACGTTTACAACAAACATTGTTCAAAAAATCATGATTACGACAGTTAAAGTAATAAAGTCAAAGCAAAATTGTTATAAAATCTTATTGCACAATATAGGTACTAAAGTGGTTCCCTGTTTCAGAAGTCTGGTAAGCTTTTAGGTTCATCAAAATGATTTTAAGTATGTGTGTACTGGGATGTTACTTTCGAGACGCCAGCCATTTTACGTTACGGATTTTTTAATTGTGTTTCTTCCCTTAAAAATAATTTGAAATTGTCCCTGGTTCGTTCGTTTATCATTTTTACATTTACACTTCGGCTCATTTCAAATTCCCTGGTTTAGATATATGTTTATACGTTAAAACTAGAGATTTACTGTATACTTTGAATCCACGCAGCGTATTTTACATAACCTTGAAAATTTGTAGTTAGTATGCATGTTTACCTATAAAAATGTTATTACCCTGTATCCGGAATCATTTGCCTAGGTGAGAGGCAAATGTTCTACTGACAGATATATACACGTTTTTCTCTGTTATTCTTGCTCTTCATTATTCTATTGCTTGATTGGTGTTATATAATTGCCTTTTCTTAATGTGCTTAATTTTAGTTATTGCACCAATTTTTCTAGTCACAGTAAATGTTATAATTTATGATGTTTTGATTTGACTTTGCAGAGAATAAATTAAATTATTTTGCAGACGTATGATATTTGTTAAATGTAAATATATGTTCTCATCGATTATATTTGTTCTTGTTCAGTTTTCAGCGTTTATTGTTGGAATAGTAAAGTCCTTGTGATTGTGATTTAATTGTTTTAGTTTTTCCTTATATTTTCATGTTGTAATGTATGTTATAGTGCCATTCACAGTACAAAACAAACCTGTTTGGACGAAAAGGAATCAATTAGTCATTTAATTACAGCAAATCCTCACATCTATCAGAATTTCAAAAATATTAAGATTAATCTTTTATGTGTTTAATAAATTTATAGTAATTACCTTTATGCAAAATGTCTACTTTCATTGATCTTTATCATTTCTTTATTAACTCCAGTACGAGCTTTAAAGCAAAAAATTTCAGATCCGTAACCGGATCTGTTGTAAATCAATTCAGTTAGAGAGAACTAAAGGTGACTCTTTTCACCTTTCACAAATTTAGTTTAGGCAAGAATTAAGGGAAAATATTGCACGTTGCTCTATGACCTTGCAGAAAAAGTTTTCAATTGCTTATGCCGTTTGTTTTTCATGTGGGTTGTACATTTATTTGCATAATAAAGTTAACCATTGACATGTTAATTGGGCGGCTTACGTGCAAATAAAAATTTAAAGGTCGTTTCAAAAGTATAAAACCTTTGACTTTGTTTACAGTTTTAGTTGCTGTCAAGAGGGAGCAGTCATTTTTGCCACACGTTGTTGGTCATTACAAGCTGTAAGCACATCTATACACAGGTAAGAGTATTCACCTGTCCTAACTCGACTGTAATATTCCAGCTCAATTGATGTAGTGTTTTTTGTTTTTTCTCGTTTCTATTAAAAAATAAAAGGCCATTTTACAATGTTGCACTTAACTGAAAACTGTAATCAGTATAATTACGTTAGTCAGACAATTAAACCACTTTACCCGAATTTAAAATTTTAAATTTTCTATGCTCAATCAAATAAACTGCTCCATCTTAATAATAATTTGCCCATTTTATCATTGCTAATTTTGCAATTCTGAACTTTACTGAACAGTACCAGATTTAGTTATACTGTATATATGAATCTAGTTTTGACAGCTTACTAATTTATATGTAAACTATATATATTATATGTAAATTATATATAAAACTTATAAAATTGCCATTAATTAAACTAAACTGCAAAAACTATGGGTTTACAACAATCTAAAATAGCAAAATATGATATACTTACTTATATCATGTATTTCCATAAAGCAACTTTAACATTTTGTCAATATGTTTGTTATATGTATCAAAATGTGACTGTTATATTGTGAAAACTACTTATATAATTGTAACTCTCATGTTAATATTCAAACAAATAAACCTGCGCAGTAATTTATGCCATGCGGTATTTAGTCAGTTAGTATGTCAGTTAGTTTAGCAGCCTGGCTGTGGAGTTTTGAGAAAAAATTCAAATACACAACACCTCTTTTATTTTTCTGAATGTCAAATTAAAAGGCATTGACCATTAATGAAGGTTAGTAAGTGCTACACGGAGGACCCATTTAATCGCTTCAAATGATCCATGTTTAGAGTTGCGAGGTACCCAGTACGGAATGACACTCCAGAGACTATAAGTTGCTCGATTTTGTATGTGCTAATCTGATGCCAGCAGGGCAGTTAATTAGTAATATCTTTTGCTGCTGATGCATTGTCATTTACATTATTATCATGAGAAGAACGACTAATTCCTTCAAGCAAAATTGAACTACACCTCCCACACTAGAACCATCTGCTTAGACTCCCCCCTCCCATAGGCTACCTGCAAATTTGCCACTGTCTGGAGCTGACTGGTAGGTTTCATTCACTAGAACAGGAAGTCAAGTAGTCATCCTGTGTCTACCATAGATTAAGTAGATTATCTCTAATTGCCAGATTGTTATAATCATTACTAATTATACAAGCATAGGTGAGTAGTCATGGTCACGTGAACAACAAGATACCTAGCGAAATTCCTTACAAAATGATTTCTAAATGGTTTATCATTTTGCGTGTTATTTCAGGTTTGTTTCACCATGCAGAGTCGTTGGGTTTTGTTCTGCATCATGAATTGCATTTTTACATTTGCATCAGGGAAGCGGGTCAACAGAAATGGCCTTGTTGTCAAGACGACCACTGGCAAGGTGAAAGGTTTCATGCAGGATGCTTTAAACAAAAAAGTGCGCACATTTCTAGGTATCCCTTATGCTGAACCCCCAGTTGGAAACTTACGATTTGCAAAACCAGCGCCTGTGAAAATGTGGAAAGGAATAAAATTAGCAAGAACGCCCCACAATTCCTGCTTCCAACTGAATGACACCCTCACTGCTGTTTTGGGAGATGGGATGAAAGTTATTGATGTATATGATCTTACTACTCCAGTAAGTGAAGATTGTCTATATCTAAATGTGTTTACTCCAGAAAATGCAAGAGGTTTGCCAACAGTTGTTTTAATTCATGGTGGTGTTTTTGTAATGGGAGCAGCAAATACAAAACTTATGGATGGAACAATTCTTTCTGCATTTGCCAACATGATTGTAGTCACCATCAACTATAGAGTTGGACCTTTTGGTTTTCTGTTTCTGAATAACACAGAATCACCTGGAAATCAAGGTTTGTTGGATCAGGTTTTGGCACTTGAGTGGATAAATGATAATATTGAATCTTTTGGTGGGGACAAAGGTAAACTTACAATTGATGGACACCTATTTGAGGGAGTGGCTGTTGGATATCATCTCATGTCCCCACTTAGCAAAGGTTTGTTTTCTTCTGCCATTCTGCGTACTGCATTACCAAATGAGTGGAAAAACAATCCAACTTATGATAAGCCTGAAAATGCCCTCTCTTTTGGCAGAAGCATTGCAGCTGCACTTGGATGCGTTGAAGATGATGACGTCAGTATATCTTGCATGAGAGAAGTCAATGCTTCTGTATTAACTGCTTTACAATTTACATTACCGTTATCTGCTGGAATGCCTGATCAGGGTGTGAGGCCTACGCTTGATGGTAACTTTCTCTTAACACCACCAAAAAGTGCTAATAACTTTGCAAATGCTGATGTACCAGTTATGATTTCTGTCACAAAAAATGAAGGCGCTATGCTCCTGCGAGAAACTGAGATGGAGATTTTCCCCACTCAAGACCTACCTAACTGCAGCTACACTGACTATGTCGCCACTTTCAATAATGCTTTTAAAGATTATGATGAAGTCGTCCAAAATATTGTACTCAATGCATATCTTGAATATCCTTTTGGAAATGCGGAGTGTATTAGTGCATTGTCACACTATATGGGTGATTTTTACTGCATCTGTCCATTAACAGAGTTTGCCGTGCACTGGTCAGAGAGGGGTGGTCATGTTTATTGGTCTACGTTTAGCCATCGACCATCTGGCTCACCTTGGCCCGAGTGGTATGGAGTAACAGAGGATGATGACGTACCATTTTTTGTGGGACTGCCACTCAAAAATGAAAAAGACTTTACGGAGTATGAAAAGAACATCAGCAGATCATTGATGACTTACACCCGCAATTTTGCAGAAACCGGGTAATCCAGGTTTTTTCCTGCTAGTTCTTATACAAAACTAATTTTACTGTTAGATAGAAAGTAGAAGTCTTGCAAGTCTAACATCTTTTTACTCTAGTAGTTAGGCGACGTTTTTTATAGTGTTTTGTCATATTTTTTTCCTATTTGCTAAAAGATTCCTCAGAATGAAATCACTAACATTTTTGCCACTTTAGCCACGAATAAGTCTGCTGAAAAACGCTCACTAATATTCTGTACTTCAGTTTTGATTTTACTGATATCTTTTACATATCTGTCTTCTCAGAAATCCTAATAAAGGTGGAATCAAGAATACTGCTTTCTGGCCAGAGTTCAAATTGGGAGGACGAAAGTACTTGGACATTGGTGATGAGAAGATTCAGGCGAAGGAAGGTGGTTTCAGGACCAAACACTGCATTATTTTGAGCAAGGGCGTACCTGCTATACAGTCTGTGATAGGTATAATTTGATGTTTTGCACCAGATGGGCATCTCTTTCACTCACCCACTCATTCACTCACTCTCTCAGTCATTCGCTCATTCATTCACTCACTGTCTTTCTTTTCTCTCTGTATCACTGTTCTCACATACTGTCATTTTTTCTTTTTTTACAGCAGTCAAAGCTGTTTTTTGTTGCGAAATAAGCCTGTGATTCTGTAATCACTGAGTATACTGCAATTCCGAAAAACTGATTCAACGCTTGATTTGAAAATTAATCTATTCTAATGTATTAATATCCCCATTTCAGAAGGTATTTGAAGGATGGACATGCCTGAAAGCAAGCCAGTAGATGTTGTCTGGGACCCAAAAGTACGACATGGAAATTGAATAAAAAAACATCAAGCACATGTGTTTACTTTTTATTTTTTCGCTGTCGTAAAATTATTATGTGTGAATAGCAGTTTATCTTGCTTATCCTTTTACATGTGAGTTATAATTATGCGCAGTCAGATCTTTGTCATAATATTTTTCCGGGCTGTCATATTTTTCTGTAATTATTAGTCTGGTCTTAGATAAGTGACATAATTTATGTTCTTACGTAAGAGTAACAATGTGAAATATGCTTTTGTTGTAGACAGCTAACAATAAATTGTTGAACGCATAAAAAATAACTTCTACGACTACGACAAAGATGCTTGATTTCTGTTAGTAATGATTCTTTATCAGCAATATCTTTTACCATAAGAACAAAATATTACAGTTTGTACTCACACGTGATCAACAATCTTCAGCACTTTAGAGACACCGTCTGGAGTCCATTGAAAATAACAAACATTGTAATAATCAAACTTGCACTTTATGGCAAATTGTAACTGTTAATAAGAACATCTTATAAAGAACAAACGATGTGAGCAAGAACAAAATACAAGGACCTTTAGTAACGGGACATGTCATAGAATAAAAAAAATAAGCCTGAACCCTTGCATAATATAAAAAAACATAACTGGATCATATTGGTACTGATCAAAAATAATTGCAGAGTGTAAAAATAAATAAGCAAGAAACTAATTAAAAGGAAAATTTAATTATTCTACTTGATTATGAATTTTTGGCGCCCTTCTTTGCTGCGTGAAACAAATCTGTTGTTGCTGTGACTATACATACATTGGAGATATCCCTTTGTGACTATACATACATTGGAGATATCCCTTTGTGACTATACACACATTGGAGATATCCCTTTGTGACTATACACACATTGGAGATATCCCTTTGTGACTATACACACATTGGAGATATCCCTTTGTGACTATACACACATTGGAGATATCCCTTTGTGACTATACATACATTGGAGATATCCCTTTGTGACTATACACACATTGGAGATATCCCTTTGTGACTATACACACATTGGAGATATCCCTTTGTGACTATACACACATTGGAGATATCCCTTTGTGACTATACACACATTGGAGATATCCCTTTGTGACTATACACACATTGGAGATATCCCTTTGTGACTATACACACATTGGAGATATCCCTTTGTGACTATACACACATTGGAGATATCCCTTTGTGACTATACACACATTGGAGATGTCCCTTTGTGACTATACACACATTGGAGATATCCCTTTGTGACTATACATACATTGGAGATATCCCTTTGTGACTATACACACATTGGAGATATCCCTTTGTGACTATACACACATTGGAGATGTCCCTTTGTGACTATACACACATTGGAGATATCCCTTTGTGACTATACATACATTGGAGATATCCCTTTGTGACTATACACACATTGGAGATATCCCTTTGTGACTATACACACATTGGAGATATCCCTTTGTGACTATACATACATTGGAGATATCCCTTTGTGACTATACACACATTGGAGATATCCCTTTGTGACTATACACACATTGGAGATATCCCTTTGTGACTATACACACATTGGAGATATCCCTTTGTGACTATACACACATTGGAGATATCCCTTTGTGACTATACACACATTGGAGATATCCCTTTGTGACTATACACACATTGGAGATATCCCTTTGTGACTATACACACATTGGAGATATCCCTTTGTGACTATACACACATTGGAGATATCCCTTTGTGACTATACACACATTGGAGATATCCCTTTGTGACTATACACACATTGGAGATATCCCTTTGTGACTATACACACATTGGAGATATCCCTTTGTGACTATACACACATTGGAGATATCCCTTTGTGACTATACACACATTGGAGATATCCCTTTGTGACTATACACACATTGGAGATATCCCTTTGTGACTATACACACATTGGAGATATCCCTTTGTGACTATACATACATTGGAGATATCCCTTTGTGACTATACACACATTGGAGATATCCCTTTGTGACTATACACACATTGGAGATATCCCTTTGTGACTATACACACATTGGAGATATCCCTTTGTGACTATACACACATTGGAGATATCCCTTTGTGACTATACACACATTGGAGATATCCCTTTGTGACTATACACACATTGGAGATATCCCTTTGTGACTATACACACATTGGAGATATCCCTTTGTGACTATACACACATTGGAGATATCCCTTTGTGACTATACACACATTGGAGATATCCCTTTGTGACTATACACACATTGGAGATATCCCTTTGTGACTATACACACATTGGAGATGTCCCTTACATTGACTGGATATTTCTCAGACAGTAAAGTTTGTTATATATAGATCTGTTGTTGCTGTGACTATACACACATTGGAGATGTCCCTTACATTGACTGGATATTTCTCAGACAGTAAAGTTTGTTATATATAGATCTGTTGTTGCTGTGACTATACACACATTGGAGATGTCCCTTACATTGACTGGATATTTCTCAGACAGTAAAGTTTGTTATATATAGATCTGTTGTTGCTGTGACTATACATACATTGGAGATATCCCTTACATTAACTGGATATTTCTCAGACAGTAAAGTTTGTTATATATAGATCTGTTGTTGCTGTGACTATACATACATTGGAGATATCCCTTACATTAACTGGATATTTCTCAGACAGTAAAGTTTGTTATATATAGATCTGTTGTTGCTGTGACTATACATACATTGGAGATGTCGCTTACATTAACTATATATTTCTCAGACAGTAAAGTTTGTTATATATAGATCTGTTGTTGCTGTGACTATACATACATTGGAGATGTCCCTTACATTGACTGGATATTTCTCAGACAGTAAAGTTTGTTATATATAGATCTGTTGTTGCTGTGACTATACATACATTGGAGATATCCCTTTGTGACTATACACACATTGGAGATATCCCTTTGTGACTATACACACATTGGAGATGTCCCTTACATTGACTGGATATTTCTCAGACAGTAAAGTTTGTTATATATAGATCTGTTGTTGCTGTGACTATACATACATTGGAGATATCCCTTACATTGACTGGATATTTCTCATACAGTAAAGTTTGTTGTATATAGGTCTGTTGTTGCTGTGACTATACACACATTGGAGATGTCCCTTACATTGACTGGATATTTCTCAGACAGTAAAGTTTGTTATATATAGATCTGTTGTTGCTGTGACTATACATACATTGGAGATATCCCTTTGTGACTATACACACATTGGAGATATCCCTTTGTGACTATACACACATTGGAGATGTCCCTTACATTAACTATATATATTTCTCAGACAGTAAAGTTTGTTGTATATAGATCTGTTGTTGCTGTGACTATACATACATTGGAGATATCCCTTTACGTTAACTGGATATTTCTCAGACAGTAAAGTTTGTTGTATAGAGAAGCATATAAATAATTGAGGGTAATTTTGCCTTATCATCAACGGATACCCCAATGACCATGACATTTATATAGTGTATCAAACATCTTGCACCAGCATCAATACAGGCATATTTACTATACTTTGATAACAAATATCTATATCTAGAGGTTTAACGTAAATTGATGTATTTCACAGCTTTAAACTAAGATATAAAGATTCACCTACATTGATCTAAAATCTATCTAAAATCCTTGCAACCCTTACATCTATACAGCTTTAAAAGAATCCTAATAAGCAGCATAATTTTGCTATATATCATGCACAATATATGAACTGCAAATACGTATTCAAGTACTGTATAAAATAGAAACCACGTGATGTCACGCTATAATATAGTTCGTCACATATTAAAAGCTCTTCAGATTATTTATTCGCGCAGAGCTTCACGTTTTAATCAAACCATGCTTAATAAAAAATGAAACTCAACGGTATACTTTCACAAAATTATAATAAGGACACATAAAAACGAAGTTCTACAACCATACTGACTGTGTAATTGCACTTTCACAGTGAAGTTCACTCGATTTTTGCTGAAGTTATCAAAAAACAACCGAAACCTCAAAATATTTGCACGATTGTTGATTCTAGTCCACTGGTGCAGAGGCACCTCACCTGACACCAGACTTTTCCTTTTGGCTACCTTTTAACTCTTTCCTTCATTTGCCCAGTAATTTCAGATCTGCCTGACAAGTTTGATAGTATATTATCAATCGTTTCACTATGCATGCAATCGATTATCAAACTCGGTCATTATTTATGGGGCATGTAAGTGTCATAAGAGTGATTCGAAATTCACAAAAGCTGCACAAGCAAGTGAATAAGCAACAGTGTTTCTAAGAAGGTTAATCCAAATATGAATACAGTAGTACATTAATCAAATAGCCATGGAATTTATTCTATTTCTCAAATCTAACTAAATTTTATTTAAATTCTGCATTGTATGGTTAGTAAGGTAATTCAGTTGTGACATTTTATTCAACACAAAAACTCTTGTGAGTCAGTGAGACAGCTTTTATGCTGTCTATGATTACAACAACTCAAAGTCCAACAAACCATACACTTGTTGATCTTTGTCGCAGGTAGTTGCAAATTTGAGAAGTTCTGTTCTGGAAGGTTCCGCATATGCACTTGAGTAGTCGTATGGGGAAGTTGTTTGCAACAGAACATGGCAATCATCCTTATTGTCCAAGGCAACTTAAACTTATTTGGAACCTGATGTAAACACTAAGTATTTTCATTACCGACAAAAATATTAAATAGGTATTTATACAAAAAAACTATCGTTACTACATAATAAAATTATTCTCTGTTGCTATTAAACAAGCCAACAGCACAGCAAGTCCTTTATTAAGTACCCCGAGTATAATGACAACATCAAAACAAACGACACATTTGCTTTGGCAGTAACTGCACTTCCTGTACAACCGTCCTCCTGACAGATTTTGATGCACGTATTGGTTTCTTGTCCCTTTATATTTTCACCAAGTTTACAATCGGAACCGAAGTCCACCGTGGTGCAAGTCTTTGTGATTTCCTGAAGGACTTCTGAAATGAGACAAAGCGGCAGTGAAACTGAGTGTACATGATGGGTAAACTATGTTAATTCAAAGGTAGACAGACTGATTTTTCATATATTACACCATTTTCAAGTCGGATAAAAAGAATATATTTTAACACAATTAATGCCGCAAAAGCGTTTCTGATAACTAAATTATAGATTAAAATCCTAATTAACGGCGGGTGAGCCCAACTGTTGATGACATCACAAACTAACACAATTTCCAACAGGAATAAACATTCCACGAGAGTGTTGCACGTATTTGTAAAAAAGAAAATTGAAGTATAGTGAGTGCTATTGTAAGATATTCAGCATGTTGTACTAAAACTAGGCAAGTTTTAAGAAAGAAATTAAATTTCACATTTAGCGCTGTACTCACGCATGATCTGTCGAACGTGTGTAGTTGGTCACAAGCTAACACATCTGAACTGAGAGGTACAGCACCTGCTTTGTGTGCAATGTGTGTCCGTAATGCAGGCGCTAGTGCCCGTCTAACTAGCGATTGGCCAAATGCATGTAACAGCGAACAACTAGTGGCGCCAACACGAAATTGTGTTCGGGTGGTAATAACTCTTTCACGTAAGTCGTTCTTGAAAAAATAACATGTTTCCTTCCAATACTTTAAAGAGTAGGCTGTTTTGGCCTACAGCGTAAGATTGGGTTCGGTTTTGCTTTAAACGATCAGTTCCGTTTGAAGCAAATGATCAGCAGTGAGCTCAACTAGCAAAGGTCCAAAAACCAAAGGTTTCTCATGTCTTCCACAAAAAGACGGAACAAAGAAAACTCGTGACAAAGAATGTCAACACAACGTTTCCTGGCTAAATATAAATATTTCGAAAATGGGCTCAGCCTCACTACAAGCAAATTACTGTTATATTTAAGAT
>JAQGDQ010000330.1:162500-187500 GCA_030141605.1 Tubiluchus corallicola
GTGCTTTAAGCCTACTGCAATAGTACGAAATAATGTTTTCTATGAATTGAAGAAAACTGGCACCCCGTAATCTTATATATATATTATTATATAAATAAATAAATAAATATATATATATATATATATATAATAAATTTTTTTATATAGCATATATGTTAAAAAATATATTATATTTTTATATATTATATTATATAATTATTTTTATTTATTTATTTATTTATTTTGGAGCGTAGCATTTTTTCCTGTTTTTTATTAAAAAATCTTATGCCAAGAGTTGGATTATCCTACTAGGCTAGTATAGGATGCAGCCTAGGACCCCTCAAGTTTTTCTTGCCCTTCAAGCTTTGGTACTATTTTGGCAAAAAATCTGTTTTTTTAACTACGGTTGTGTTGAAATATGTGCTAAATTTGCGACAAATAGTAAAATAGCAACATTTCTTAAAGAATGGTTTTATTGACAAACAAAAGATAGTTATTCTAGTTTATTTTAAGATTTTTCGATAAGTTTCCTTCAGTCTACATAAATGTTGCTCAAACATATCACGAGTAAAAAATATTCAAGGCGGGTGTGGACGAGCTCAATGGTGGTTCCATCTAGGGGGTGCATAATTTCATTAGCCTAGATCACCAAAACGTCGTAATCAGCCTCTGCTAATGCCCTTCCTTCTTGTGACGTATTTACCGTGTAATTGTGTATTTTTCATGGTTTTCTACGCTGTTTTTAACGAGAGCTGTTTTATATTTATGATAACAGATGAATACAGACCTATGACAAAGGAAAAGGTAGCAATACGGACTACAATTTGTCTAGTCCAATATTAAATCCATGTTAAAAACCTATAGATCTATACGTAAGTGCTTTCAGTGATGTGACGAAGAGATCTCATTTCAAACATTTCTATACGCGCAATAAAATAATCGAACACAAAGTAGTATGAACGATGTACAACGTCCTTCAAACACCCTTGGCTTGATTTATTACAATGTTTGTAAACGTGTGCAACAAACTGTATAGCTATTCTGCTTACAAGCCGCACACTTATAAATTAAACACTTTGCGACTTTAATTTGGCACCAAAGGGATTTATTGTGCTGAATATAGTAGCCAGTTTTTAGTATTTTCTTAGACCAAATTCTAATTCTGTTACATCAAATCACATCAAATTCGGTTACAACGTTTGAAGAAGCCCAGCAGCAATAGAAAGGCAGTATACTGTGCGCCTCTAAACTGCAAAATACTGATAATAGATGGAAACAAGATGGAAGAATCAATGAAGATGGAAACAACTATTTTACTTTAGTAATTGTTAACTTATATCTATATTTCATATTGTTACAAAGACGGGTTTTGACTAACCCCCTAATGTTAGTAATGGGTATAGTCGAGAAGCCCAGTAATGCAAATGTACCTGTATAAAACAGAATGCATGCCGTAATTTGACGATTCCAACCTGGCCTTTCTGTCTGTAAGGGGGAATGTTGTATGTTTGCTGATTTTTATACAAAAGTCTGTTCACATGTAATGGAGCTACTGGTTGTGCATTAAAGTTTATTTTACATTCGTATTTTACTTTTCTCGTCTGCCGCTCTATACATTCTGAGGAGACGGACCGGTGCCTGGAAAGGACCCGAATCCATTACAATATCTATATGTAAATTCTATGTATATATATATATATATATATATATATAAATATAATGATTCTATGTATTTATTTTATGTAAATATTTGTATATGCGTACAATTTTAAATTTTAAATAAAGTATTATAATAATAAATAATATATATATTATACAAAATGTAACATAATATTCTATTATGGCATATTTTATTTCCAGATAAAAACTCACAGAACACACATTATATATATATATATATATGTGTATGTATTATGTGTGTTCTATGAACTTTTATCTGGAAATAAAATTAAATTTTTTTAATTATTTGCTTATTTAATTTAGTTTAGTAAATATTTTATTTAGTTCCATAAACATGATTGGTTTATGGTTGCTTACTTAGGATTTAATAGCATTGAATGAGTAAGTATATTAGCCAACGAATGAATGAAGGAAGAAACGGGCAACCAGTCAATCGAACTGACGAAACAGTAAGAGAATCAGTCAACCAATCCACATGATATGCGACTTAACTGGCCAATTATCCTACCAATAAACCAACTAAGAAACGAAAGACAAAATGAGACCCAGAAGCAATATATTAAATCTAGAAGAAATCTAAGGATTAAATCTAGATATTAAATGAAGGCCTCTTAGATCTCAAGACTGTTTATAGCAGAGAGGATGTTTATTTATTTATATTTTATTTATTTATATTTACATTAATAAAATGTACATATCATATCATATACGGTGTTTCGAAAATCGTATCGTGTTATGTCCTATCGTATCATTTTGCATCTTGCGTGTCATGTCGTGTCGTTTCCTGTATCGTGCCGAACCGTATCGCACCGCACTGTACCGTATGGATCATACCGTATCGTATTTTATCGTATCGTATCGTATCGCATCGCATCGTATCGTATCGCATCGTATCGCATCGCATCGCATCGCATCGAATCGTATCGCATCGCTTCGTATCGCATCGCATCGCATCTTATCGTATCGTATCGTATCGCATCGCATCGCATCGCATCGTATCGTATCGTATCGTATTGTATCGTAGCGCATCGCATCGCATCGCATCGCATCGCATCGCATCGCATCGCATCGCATCGCATCGTATCGGTTTGTATCGCATCGAATCGTATTGCATCGCATCGCTTCGCATCGTAATCGTATCGTATCGTATCGCATCGTATCGCATCGTATCGGTTCGTATCGCATCACATCACATCGCATCGCACCACATTGCATCGTATCGTATCGCATCGCATCGCATCGCATCGAATCGTATCGCATCGCTTCGCATTGTAATCGCATCGTATCGTATCGGTTCGTATCGCATCGAATCGTATCGCATCGTAATCGTATCGCATCTTATCGCATCGCATCGTATCGTATCGTATTGTATCGCATCGCATCGCATCGCATCGTATCGTATCGTATCGTATCGTATCGTATCGTATCGCATCGCATCGCATCGCATCGCATCGCAATCGTATCACATCGTATCGTATCGTATCGCATCGCATCGCATCGCATCGTATCGTATCGTATCATATCGGTTCGTATCGTATCGTATCATATCGATTCGTATCGCATCGCATCTTATCGTATCGTATCGTATCGTATCGTATCGTATCGTATCGCATCGCATCGCATCGTGTCGTGTCGCGTCGCATCGCATCGTATCGTATCGTATCGTATCGCATCGCATCGCATCGCATCGCATCGCAATCGTATCGTATCGTGTCGCATCGCATCGCATCGCGTCGTGTCGCATCGCATCGCATCGTATCGTATCGTATCGTATCGTATCGTATCGCATCGCATCGCATCGCAATCGTATCGTATCGTATCGTGTCGTATTATATCATACAAATTAGGTCCTGTGCTAGGCATCTCTCTTTGTTGACTGATCAATAAAAGCAACGACATCTATCCAACACATTAAAATCTAATTATTGGTGGCGCTGTAGCCTTGGTGCTGTATGAGTAATTCAGCCAAGTGTCATCAAGTTTGCTTCTCAAAGAAGTTACTGAGCTTCCAGTAACCACGCTGTCCCAATGATTACTTTGAACAACGCAGAATAACGAGTTTTTCCTCTAAATTTTATTTTTTGATGAAGCGCCATATTGTCAAATACAGGAGGCGTAGAATCTACCTGATATTAGAACATTAGAAGCAAATTATGCAAAGCTGACATTTCACAGGGTGGTATTACAATATCAGGACCATACACCACCAATATTTAAAAGACTAAACTTTCCAAACATTTATGACAATAATAAGTTCCAAACTGCCATTTTCATGTACAAATTCTCTCATAAATTATTGCCTCCCTTATTTTACTGATTATTTTTGTTTGAATGCTGAGATACATAATTACGGCACACGTTATAGACTTAACTATCGCTACATACAGTGCAACACAAATGTTAGAAAAATTTTCTATTAAATACAATGGCCCTTACATATGGAATTCAATTGCTCCAGCTATTAAAAATGCCAACTCGCTGTCCATATTTAAAAAAAATTATAAATTAAATTTACTTGAAACATATAGCTGATCACTCAATCATGATTTGTTGTTTTTCATTCTCAAAAACTTCCCCTCTAGTATAATAATATTTTTATTACTTCCCACCAGTATTTATATTTGTAAATATTGTAATATTGTATCTGTATATATTGTAATTTTTTCGTACCTAATTCTAGTGGCCTACCATAAGTTAGCTTCTTAGGTCTCTAGCGCAGAATTCATGAATTGTATCATATTTTTGTATTAACAAAAACTGATTATCGATGCACATGTAATGTATATGTATATGTTTATTGCGAAATAAATCTATAATAAATCAAAAATCAATCAAACAATGCATTAGCTTTCGGTCCGTAGATGTTATGCGTTCATAGCTTTAGTGGTTTTAAAGTTGTGAACGAAAATACTTCTTTTGCTTGCTAAAAATTAAATGATGGAACAATGTCAGCTACAATCATCAACATAAAAAACAGTCATGTTGAACGTACAAAGTGTTCGATACATAGCAACAAAAAAAATAAAAAATAAATAAAAGAAAAATAAAAAAATCAACATGGCCACAGAAAATAATGCACTGATAAAAATGTATTATCAAGAGAAAAGTGTTATATTAACCTCAGGAGTCAGGATAATAGTAGTGGAACTGCATTAAAGACACACTTTACGGTGTCCGTTTGATTCAGAGGCATGGGCAGATTAAGGGGTAGGCCCAGGGGCGTAGCCAGGATCTAAAGTTAGGGGGAGCAAGCACATAAAAAGGTGCCGTGACACATTTTTATGCATTTGATTTTTCATTTCAGTTTTGTGTTTAAAATCGAGACACAAGGAAGGTACCGTTTTAAAGGAAGTACACAATTGTTATTTTTTATTTAAAATTTAAACAAAAACACGAGAGGCAGGTTGTTCAAATAGATTAGAGGTTCCGGAAAAGTCTTCCAATGCCATGCGATTAAAAAACAAACAAAAAAGATTCAAATTTTATCGCACAAGTCAACTACAGAGTTAAAAACTGTCGTAAAGGCGCCAATTTTGAAAAAATAGTATGTTTCGTTCAATGTTTTAAAAAGTAGATTGTTCTGACCTACAGATTAAGATTGGGTCCAGTTTTGCTTTAGGGAATTGAAAAACCTATTATCAGCTGTTTGAAACACCTTCGTCTGAATTTTAAACTGAAATCAGCAGACACAGTGAACACTTGCTGTAAATTAATAGTGACGTACGAACTGTTTCTTACGTGATATCTTGCAGTCAAGAATTCCTATCTCTGCGCCGGGTTCAAATTCCTATCTTTGAACAACGAAGATTATTTTACACTCACTGAAGTTTAACTAATTTAGATAAAATAGACAATAATATTGCTGAGTTTTGTTCTGCCCGGTTTAGTGTTGATTTTAAAAAAGTTCATAGACCTTCATGAAGTCCAAGGTAATTAGAATGAATGTTCGCCGGGACAAATGACTTTCACTGTCAGTAATGTGACTTGTCAAACATGTAAGTGTAAAATCTTAATCATGCACATTAGTTACATAATGTAGGTAGTCAGGGTCATTCACCGCTTGCATTGTATAATTATAATTATCTTAAGACCAGTGGCGGCTCGTGCATAGGTACTGTGGAATAGCAGCACCCCCTGTTTTCTCTCGATATTATCGATAATATTCAATATAATAAGTCCTTTGGTTTAGTTCTTTCTTTACACTTTTACGAAACCAGAGTACGTGAGGGTAATACTGTTTGCTTCACAGCCTAGAACAGTGCACACCAGCAATGCAGTGTTTGGCTGTTGTGCGCATGCGGCCATGTGCACATGTCTGAGCCCAGGTAGAGAACCTACTGTCTTTCATACAGTTTTTTGTCAGAAATTCTAAAATATGAATGGTTCACGCAGTAAAATTAAGAAACTAACTTCGGTTCTCGAGTCGGCCTACAGCAAAACTTGGCTAACATGGAGAAATTCGTGAATAGCATGTAACCATGTGGCGGAGTAATCCTAGAGTTACTGAAAATTTGACAGAAATGAATGAATTGTGAAGACAAGTCGAGATGGCAGCGCAAAAATCGGAATTACGCGGATAATAGTCGCACGCGGCAAACGACACGCTTCTTTCTGTGATCGGAGTGCACAATTATTTATGGTGTATCAGATGTACCCAGCAGGCTTAGCACGTGTTTTAGGCACAATTCTTTATAAGTATGATGGCTGCACAACTGTTTGTGGCGTAGTACCTGTCACGTATCATTGTACAAGTTTGGTACTTGCTGCTTTTATAAGGCAGACTCAGTAACTGCTTGTGGTGTGTTATAAAATACGCCCTTTATATCAATATGGATACGCATTTCCGAGGAGAATAAGAGCTTTTAAAAACTGGATCCCAAAAATCTGGCGGCTCTGAACATATCTCGGTGCCCTAGGCTAAAGCCTGGTTAATATGCCCCTGCTCATACAACCGTATAGGTAACATAAGTAAACATTTTACCGGATACGTGACATGGCTTACAAAATTATTGCTTTAGTGGTTTGATCTGATTTTTATTAGATAAACTGTTGTACTATAGCGTTTGTATGAGACAGTGAATTGCATAAGCGAGTTTATAATCTGTGTGTGGCAAATTTGAAAAAAACAGCGTTTACCCGGCGCGCATTCGAGGAAAAATCTGTGTCATGCGCGTTTTCATGCATAGATTTTGTACCGTGTGCGACGGGTACAAGAAAATTATCTATCACATATCATACATCTCTTTTCTATCACGTATCTTTCTGAACTCTTCAATCTCTTCTACTCATTTACCCACAAAATAATCGGTGGTTTCGCAGACAGATCGGTCAACTTTCTACAGACACAACGCAACTAGTAGATTTTATTGGATGAACTCCACATTTAATCAAAGTAATAGAGACAATGCAATGAAACACTTTACAAGCATGACTGCACCTAAAATCTGAATTCTCTCCCTGTAGCTATAAAACAAGTTCACTCAATTTATAAATTTGAGAAAGAAATGAAAAATTGTTTGTCCACTAACTATTGACTATCTGTGTTTTTTGTTCATTCTGTTAATATATAATATACGTATATAATGTATATCTTTGTCAACTGTCACGTGTTCGGCATTGTCTTCTTTTATGTGTGTTTTCATAAGTAGTTGTGTAATGCATCATTTACTATGTACATATAAATAATGTAAAGTACATAGCTTACGTGTTTTGACAAGCAGTGTATAATGCATAACATATGTATTATGCGTGTATGTAAGTATATATATATATATGTATGTGTGTGTGTGTGTGTGTGTGTGTGTGTGTGTGTGTGTGTGTGTGTGTGTGTGTGTGTGCGCGTGCGTGCGTGCGTGCGTGTACGTGCATACGTGCGCGCGTGCGTGCGTGTGTGAGTGCGTGCGTGCATGTGTGCGTGCGTGCGTGCGTGTGTGTGTGCGTGTGTGTGTGTGTGTGTGTGTGTGTGTGTGTGTGTGTGTGTGTGTGTGTGTGTGTGTGTGTGTGTATAATAATATATGTATAATCTATATACAAATAATATAACGTATTTCAGCTCACGAGGTTTCTCGTATAATTATAATGTACACATTATGTTACTTACCTACCTTGACTAACCTGCACTTCTAATCGCATTCTTCTCTATACACACCCTAATTTTAAACCCTGCCTTGTTTTGCTTAACCCTTTCTCACTATCAATGTTGTGCTTACAAGATTTTCTTTCAACAAACATTGAAGTATTTTATTGTAAGCAATTAGTTTTTTGACACGTCATTTTGTAATTATTGTTTTACATCCTTTAATCTACATTGCGTTTTGTGAGAAATAAATTTAAATAATTAAATAAATAAACTATAAACCAACAAATTAAAATTTTTTGAATCAATCTCGATGAAATGTAAATGTAAATGCTTTTGTGTGACAAATTTTGCAGGATTTTTAACTTGGGAATTACTTGAAATTACTAGACGGTTATAATGGTTACGTTAATATAGCGTTTTGCTCATGTCAAATGTTACGGTGAAAAGACAGTTCTGTTTAACCTTTCTTGTCATTTTAAATTACGGAAGCCTTAGCAATTGCAAGTATTGGGGCGAGATTGCAGAATCTTAACTGTCAAATATAATGTAATTGTCGTCATCATCGTCGTCATCATCATTATCGTCGTCGTCGTCAACATCATCATCATTGTCGTCGTCATCGTCATCGTCATTATCATCATCATCAATAATAATAATAATAATGATAATGATGATGATAATGATAACAATAACGATAACGATAACGATAACGATAACGATAACGATAACGATAACGATAACGATAACGATAACAATGATAATAATAATAATAATAATAATAATAATAATAATAATAATAATAATAATAATAATAATAATAATAATAATAATAATAATAATAATAATAACAACAACAACAACAACAACAATAATAATAATAATAGTAAGAAGAAGAAGAAGAAGAATAGTAATAATAATAAATACAGCAAACTCCATCAACTTGTATAGATTGAAGTAGGCCCGTTGACACTGACACTGAAACAGTTTTACGAAGGGTTATTGTTATCGGTATTGTCATCACAGTATTTCTATGTATTATGTATGCCTGCAGTCTGTTAATCAATATTCTACGATAAGTGGTACATGAAGTTATAGGCACTCATAGTCTTTCTAGTGGATGTATTAATTACGTCTGTAATTGTACTGTGACTATCTTTTTGCTTTTTTTTCTAAACCTACGTTTTACCAACTTTATTTGTTTGTGTGAGTATGAAAAACATTTTCTTATAATGATTTCTATCTTAGACGGTGTTAAAAAGTATTAAAGCTACACTGTATTTTATTCACAGCAATAATATTTTGTACTAGGTGCTATTGTATTACGCTATTTCAGCTGCACGAACTTTACACTTTTTGTGACCCAGTGGCGGCTCGTGTATAAGTACTGTGGAATTGCAGCACCCTCCATTTTTAATCAATATTTCGATAATATTCAATATCATAAGTTTTTCTAGTTCTTTCTTTACACTTGTGTCGAACCAGAGCGCATGAGGTAGTACTGTTTGCTTCACAACCCAGCAGAGACAGCTCCAGCAACGTGGTGTTTAGCTGTTGTACGCATGCGGCCATGCGCACATGTCTGAGTGCAGGTAGAGAAAGTACTGTCGCTCACACAGTTTGTAGTCAGCTGCCACGTGCTTACTGTGAATAGATCAAGCTTGAACTAGGACAATTTAGGCTATTAGTGAGCAAAAAACATTTTTTGTTTAGGATTTTATCAAGTTTATGTATAAACTTTAATATTTTTGTTTGTTTAAAATTACATAAGTTTGTTTCGTTTTACACAGTATTAAAACAATGGCTAAAACTTTTCTGAAGCAGCACTCCCACTAATTGTAACTACGAGCCGCCACTGTTATTGTCTGATAACTTACATATTACACATTACAGAATTATTCATATTAATCGGAAGAACCGATAATAATAAGCAATTAATGCATTTTAGTGTGCAAAGCAGTGCATTATACGAATCAGCATAGCACAGCACTACATTACGATGCACTGTGCTGCACTTCGTGGCATGATACGAGCTAGCGTAACACAGCACAACACTGCACTGTGTTGAGCACCAATGTCAGCGTAACTCAGCAATGCACTGTTCTGCACTGTACGCTGTAGCAGCTCTTAACAACAGTTTGCTTGTCACAGCATTACACGGTACTGAGAAGTAATGCATGATAAAGTCTGCATTGCAATGCATTGCACTGTACTGAACTTTAGAGCAACATACTATTCAGCATGATGAGGCACTGCACTCTCTTGCGCAACATGCCATACTGCACTGCACTACCACGCAAGGTACAATGCAGCTTTTACCACATTTCCAGGAAAATTTTCTTTTAGCAGTACCCCCGTTGCTTGGCGATATTTTCAAACAGAATTTCAGCCGATATACTATCGCATACTTACCGCTAAAGACGTCTTGCCCAAGGGTGTAAGCTATTGCCCGGGTAGAAACTTTTGAATGGTACATTATCAATTTTTATGACATCAATCAGTACTCGCTAAACTGCTTGCTGTAGAGCTGTGCATAAATTTGTAAAACCTGAATTACTACAAGTAAACTAGTACACCTGTTGCGTATTTAGTGTGTTCTACAGTACTGGAACTCTCGCTTTGCCGGGTTTATTTACAAAACTTTCTTTTATGTATTTGAAGGTTAGTATGAAGACAGTTTGTGTGATCTATTCTTGAAACTACAGAAGAGACGTGTGCTTATCAAGCGAGTCTATAAAAATAAAAAATCGGTCACCTTTTTGTGTGTTTACGTATATCTAGGATAGGAACAGTGAGCATTTGGCATACAGATTTCTAACGAGGTAGCAACAGTAACTTAGATCTTGGATTATAAAGCTATACAAACTTAGTACTAGCGAAGCAATTTCAGGTGAAGGCGACAGAAATACATGCAAATATTTTGGGTTTGGAATTCTACGAATAAAGCTTCAGTTACTGCCAGAAAGATTATAATCGTTGAACACAGTTGTGATGGGCGTTCTGCGACGATGTACGAGGCGCAAAAGCGTTGATGATGACGACAAGAGCGTCGTTCGCCTTCGTAGAGAGTTCGGCGTGCTTCGTGGAGTTGCCATCATAGCTGGTAGCGTCATTGGAACTGGTATATTCATCTCTCCCAAAGGTGTCCTCCTGCATTCCGGGTCGATTGGAGCTTCCCTCTGCGTATGGGTAGCTTGCGGGGCCTTCTCGGCCCTTGGCGCCTTGTCGTACGCTGAAATAGGCGTGACCATCCCAAAATCCGGAGGCACCTTCACATACGTCCACGAAGCATTTGGTCCTGCTGTGTCTTTCTTATTTATTTGGACAGATCTGGTTTTAAGGAGGTCCACATCTCAGAGTATTGCAGCCCTTGCAGTGGTGAAATACATGCTAACTCCGTTTTTTGGATCATGTCCAATGCCTAGCGTAGCCGTGAAGTTATTTGCCGTTGCCGTTCTGGGTAAGTTTTTTGCTATTGTCAATTCTATTTCAAATTACTTGATGTACCATTCTTGCTAAGACAAATGTCTTACTTTGGTATGTTTAGTTTGGCAGCTGTTCTTTACGAGACAGTCGTTGTTTCCACACTGTAATGGTTTACTCGAGACTGTTTACTCGAGATGATAGCTTCCCAAGCAGCACGGCAATATTGTACCAACGTTGTCACTATATTTTTGCAAACATGGACACCGTATGAAAATAAGAACTAGCCGCAAAAAGTGCACTAATAGTTTTTATAAATATGTGTAAACCACGTGTTTACACTACTGGACGACAATATTGGTCCAGTGTTGCATACAGCTTTGCTGATTGTAGAAATTCTTGCTCAGTAAGACAGTATGTAAGTGTATGTATGTATACGTATGTATTATATATATATGTTATCGTATATATTATATACGTATGTATGTATACAAAATTTTAAGACGATTTTTTAGATTTATACAAATTGCGCTTGTGCCTTAAAAGCAAACAACAAGCAGTTAGTAAGAACATTACAAAATACATCACTAATATTAATAATGTTGATAAATTTCGCTGTTACGTCAAGAAGTCACGTATTTTTAACAGCGTACCTTCACTACCAACAACTTCTGGACTATGTGAGCACGCTTGATACGTTAGGTAAATTGATGTACTAAGAATACAGTAAAGTAAACATTGTCAGTGTGAATATGCTGCAGCTTTCTGAATGTGATTATGTTTTTGTAAATTTCTTAGTATGATTAAGTTTAAGGAATTCCTTTAAATATAGTTAGGTTTAAACTTTTCAGATCATATTCAAGTAAACCGTTTCAACATGCTTAGGCTTCTGCAAAAAGCATTGGTGCTCCTCTATTCATGAAACTTTGGCTATTTCTTGTTCCTTTCTGATAGGTGTTTAATATTTTCATTAAATTTTAAGTTATTTTGATATTTTTGTCATTTTTGAGACGCGAGTTGGACAAGGAAGTAAGGACTAATAAAAAGAGTTTTGCTGGAAACTTATAACACTGTAACGGTTTACCGAATATTGCCTACTTGAATGATTTATTCAGACTGCTTTCATGAGTCACCAATCAGCATAGCGAAGTTTGCACAAAGCATCGTAATGCGATCAAATATCCAATTCAGCCAGCCTAAGATTTAAAGCGCAAGAAAACATTTTTCATAAATAAAGCTTAATCAAGAATCGTCTCGAAAATTTGAATCAACTGTATACCTTTTTATTGCATACAGCACTTGCGTTAGCAGTAAAGCTCTATGAAACTCGTAAATTTTAAACTCTCGCAATGACCGTTAGGCGCAGCCATTTTAACAGCAGATCGTTTGAGACAAGTTTAAACAACATTGACTAAAGTTTGAAAAAATAATGAAAGTATCCGTAGCACTTCTTTGCTAACTAAAGAAAAGTATAAATTACTTTATATTGTCAGTATAAGATCAATAATGTGTTTTTGGTCCAGTGGTGCATACTGGGATAGTGATACAGCAACGTTTTAACAATTGTAAATTACTCATTAATTAAACACCATTAAGTTAATAAGACCCCATTTGAAACTACTACATATAATAATCCTAATTACTGAATAATTGTATTGTTTTGTTTAGATTTTGGCATCCAACTTTATTATTTTTTTTTTGTTTTCAGTTCTTTTTGGATAATTTGTATCATTTATACTGTTTTTATCATTATTTTTTCTTATTTGTTTTTGTTTATATTATCTGCAGCATCACCGTTAATTTTTAATATACTAATCTATTTGTAAGAAAGGGCAGGAGTCCAGACGACCCTATGGTCCTTCCCTGCCCTGCTCCATGATTATAATTACTTGATATTTAAAAAACTTTTGATGTTAAACTAATTGGAGAAAATAAATGTTCTATGTCTATGTCTATGTCTATGTCTATGTCTATGTCTATGTCTGGCACATAATGTTTGCTATATTTTTGCAGCACTTCTGGGAGCAGTGAACGCATGGAGCGTACGATGGACAGCACATTTACAGAACATGATGTTCTATGTGAAAGGAACTTTACTAATCTTGATCATCACTCTGGGAATCGTACATCTCACAAGGCCTTCGGGAGCTGAAAGTTTTCAGGACCTTTTCCAGGACACCACAACCTCAGCTGGAGAATTTGGACTGGCAATGTACAATGGGCTGTACGCCTACGCAGGATGGTAACTCACTAACAACATACATTTGCCGTGTATTCGTCTATTTACAGTTTTTTAACAGGGATAGCTAAATTAAAATTCTCTGTCCAAATTTTTCGCTTTTCACAAGACGGCAAAGTTATGAAGCTTTAAAGTAGTTCACGTCAATAAATTTTGCATTCAGTGTCACTAAAAAGATTTGATAACGACGAAGGATACGATGGAATTTCGGTGTTTTGTTTCCCACAAAGCCGTTAACTTGAATCAGCGGACTTTGGATTTTGGAAAACATGTCACGGAGTAGATGCCGAAAGAGCGGAAATGGCATTAGCAACAACGAAAGACGCGTTTTTCCAACAAAACGCCTCTTAGGGTTTTGAGTTAAAATAAATTTAAAAAAATTCAAAGTATTTTTGTGGGCAGAGTGGTCTTAAAAAGCTGGGATACTTTAAGGGTCAGAGATAGAAACCGAAAAGTGGGCATGGCTAGGTCACGTGACGTGAGTAGAAGTGTTAAAACAGGTTCATGTCAATAAGTTCATAAGTATAACAACTAGAATACAGGGTAGGTACCCATAACAGGTACTCCAAGTGCCCAGAGAATGGTATAAGAATGGGGAGTTTGGTTCAAAGGTCACAATCATGGGAACCAAAATGTGAAAATTACTTTATCGCTGAACTCCTCTTAGAGTATCGGATTACAAATCTATGCTTTTGCATTTGTGGCTAGCCTGGTAAGGGTAGAGTTGCAGTAAGTATTTTAAATTTAGTGGGGTGTCCAAGTCACGTGACCCAGCTGAAATGGTCAAAATGGGATCATCATTTAAAATACCAATCATTCCAAAAGTAAGAAAGGTAGAATCACGAAACTTGTAGCACAAACAACTGAGATTCACAGCTTGTGAAAGTGATGATTCTATTTTGTTTTTGGTACAAACATAATTGGTTGAAGGTGTAACATATGACTAGGTTTAAAACAGACAGTTTTACAACTGATATATGTTCTGCCCTAGTGGGAGCGAACGCTAGACAGATGCAGAACAATGGTGACCAAAATGTACAAGAAATGTTGCAATAAATATGAACATTACTATGTAACAAGAATAACAAAATTAATACTATTTAAAGCGCTTGGTGTTTGAAATAAAGGACTGCACTAAAACCATAAATTTGAGTGTTCACATAATTATCTAGGGCATGGTTCCCGTGCAGGAACAAACGTATAAGTTCATTTGATGCAAGACTGTAAACATTGATGTTAAAAGCTGACAAAAGAGTGCAGAGATTTGTAAATAGGTCGTGTCTGGCCTGATGATAAAGAGGGCAGCTAATTAAGTAATGACCGACTGTTTCATAAGTAGAACCACATTGACAGTTGGGTGACAGTATTTTGTTTTTAATTCACAAGCTTGTCTTGTAGTCGTGCCTACAGAAACAACGCTTCATTCGCTAGAAAAATTAGGTGTCTTTATCCCTGCAGCATTAGAGAGGCCAACGATCAAGAGAACAAAATAAAGCAAGAATTATATTGGTTCCTACGCCTGTTACTTGTCAATCGAAGCTACAGCTTTTTAAACGCAACAGTTACATTTTAATTAAAAAGGGATTATAATCTTACCAGCAAATTAACTAGTGAAATTAGAAGAAAACGTGTTGGGATGAACTTTCTTACACTGTCTGCTATTATGGAGAGCAAACATGCATTTGAAATTTGCAGTCAAGTTTTGGAAACTTCTCAAAACCAAAAAGAGTAACTTTGGCAATCTTTGCCATTAACTTAAAATATCAAACTACACCATTTAAAAAATCAAAATATCAAAATATCGTACTTTTTCTATTGTATAAAGTTGGTACAAGTATTTTAATTTAATCAATCAATCAATCAATTTATTTCACTCCAGCAATGCATATACAATACATCAACATACAATATTATTGAAACAAAAAGAAACAGTATAGGTAAAAAAACGTTGATGAAGTCAAATTAACCAAATAAAGGAGTTGCTGTATGACACTTTGAAAACTTGGCTTGTTAAGGTGGCACAAATGAGTGAATGAAAGAATGGTTAGGGTAAGAAGAAATGATGGAATGGAAAAAATAGTAAGATTAGGGTTAGGAAGAAGGAAAAGAGGAGAAGAAACGACCACAGTGTATGTTTGATTTACATAGAGCTATATTAAAATAGC
Organism: Tubiluchus corallicola; assembly: GCA_030141605.1. Taxonomy (NCBI): domain Eukaryota; kingdom Metazoa; phylum Priapulida; class Priapulimorpha; order Priapulimorphida; family Tubiluchidae; genus Tubiluchus; species Tubiluchus corallicola. The sequence goes on from JAQGDQ010000330.1 coordinate 178,063, forward strand.
ATTATAATTGATCGGAGGCCATATATTGCGACTGCATGACACATGGAAGAATTAAAATTGTATTATAAGTATGAATCCAAAATGGTCCTTTTCAAGTACTTTTTGAAACTATAAATAGTTTTGTGTATTTTTAGTATAAATACTAAGTGACCCACTTATGATGAATTCTTAACAAAAAGAATTAGGGACTGTAAATTTTTTTCCTGCTACCGGGGTTTATGTATCAGTCATTATATTTATAGTCGATAAACTATACTACTGTTACTGTTAAATAGTTCACGGATTTACTGAAAGTTAAAAGCAGGGGTTTCTTTGTCCCTGGAGACGCCATCTCCCATAATATCGGTGGAGGGTTTGTTGAAGAGATGCTTGAAGGGGATAATCCACTGGTCTCTTTTTTCGTTTTAGGGAAGTTTTGAATTACGCGTCAGAAGAGGTCAAGAATCAGAGGAAGTAAGTAAAATGCAGAGATTTGATCTATCGGATATAGCAATGATTACTACTGTAAAACATCTAAGAAAACAAATCAAATTATTTTTTTGGCATAACTTTATTGTACAGTATGAAACACCTATAGCAGACTTGAGCTCAAGACTAAGACGTAGGCCTTTTTCCATTAACATTGCACCATTAACAAATTCCATTAAGATTTTTCATATACGTGCACTTCACTATATGTTCTTTGTATCATCTGTACTTTCCCTTTTATTTAGGTCACCTATACGTCTACTTATGCTGTAGTGAGTGTAGAATGCTAATAATTGATGATCTGATTTCCTATTTTCTTTATAAAACTAACAATGATCTATTCCCTACATATTTCAAGAATCCTGTAATTAAGACTGTCAAATCACATGATACTTGCTGTAATGATTACCAACTCAGTTTCTGCAGAACCAATATTACAAAACATGTCATTAGCCATAGCGGACATAAACTTTGGAACTCATTACCATCCAATTTAAAGTACCAGTGTAACATTTACCGCTTTAAAACGTCAGTTAAACGATATCTGTTTGCTTCTTATATAAACTAAGTCTTGATAACCACCCACTGTTCCTGTGTGACATAACAGTCATAACTTTGTGTTCTTTTTGAATAGAATCCAGAGTGCTTCGTCACCTCATGAGCTGAATCTCTACAAGCCACTCTTCCTATCTTTTTGAACATTCTTCTATCCTTACTTTGCACAACTTTTTTTAAATTGCCTAAAACCCTCATTTTTTTTGTTCGTTTTTCTCAATTATTTGGACGTGTTTATAATGGTGCCTAACACCTAACAAGTTTTACTTCTTTTTCTTGCCATTTATTATAAGCACGCTGTCATATCACAATATAATCATTACTATTAATATCTAGTTTTCTCAGTGTTTCTTGATATTGTATTTTTATTTACACTTCAAAATAAATTTATTATTATTATTCTTCTTATTATTATTATTATTATTATTATTATTATTATTATTATTATTATTATTATTATTATTATTATTATTATTATTATTATTATTATTATTGTTATTATTATTATTATTATTATTATTATTATTATTATTATTATTATTATTATTATTATTATTATTATTATTATTATTATTATTATTATTATTATTATTATTATTATTATTATTATTATTATTATTATTATTATTAAAACGTGTTTGAAACAGCCTATAATGTCTTACTAATATAATTTTTGTTTGCTACTGTAAGGTTTTCCTATCTGAGTGTACCATGAAACACAAAATTAAGTATTCAAACAAAGCACTTTGCCCAGAGCTGGAGAACACGTCCTTTCAATTTCTATAAGAACTTTTTTAATTGCTTTTATTTGCCATACCAAGTATGGGCTCTCTCACTCTGAGTATGCTGACCACAATGCTCATCTGCTGTAAGATAATAATGGTTCCTTCTCTTTCAGAACTTTACCTCTGGCGATCTATATATCAATCACTTTTGTCACTGTGGTCTACACGTTAGCCAATGTTGCATATTTCGCCGTGATGGGTAAAGAAGGAATGCTGAGCAGTCAAGCAGTAGCAGCAGTAAGTAAAGTCGTTAAGATGTTAAGGCGTTTTCATACTTGAGAACGGCCGGACGGTACATGATACGCGAAAATTTGGCAGACGAGTTTTTTGTTAAGATACTCCAGAACTTTTGTGCATTCAATTTGAAATGGTTTGACCAGTGGTCAAGATCACATCTGTTTCCTTCATCATCCCCCGAAACAGAAATGATTAAAACATAAGGAAACCTATGTGGCTGTAATGTGAACCTAAACATACGCTAAAAATAATTTATTCTCAAAATCAAGAGTCGTTTTTGATTTAATACTGAGTTTTACGCCTGCAGGCAAGACAGTAAGCAGTTCCAGTCATTGATGATGTTCCTGAAAAGGTCAAAGATTATGTATGCCAGACAACGCATTTGTGTACACTCAGCAGGCCTCGCAGCCCAACCTGTTGTAATAGTAACAGCTTTAACAGCTAGCTAGAACCTTGCCTTGTTCATTTTTTCTTGCTCCCAAGCAAGATTCTGCTAGAAAATCACCACCTTCCGCGCATACTAATGCATAATTAAGTAAAAGTTCACGTAAAACTAATGAAGCTACTGAACTGATGAGGCAGTCGACTTTTCTTTACCCACATGCCACGTGACAGTTGTAGTTAAGACGCGTTTCCATGGCACACTTAACAGTTGTCCTACAACAAATGCGCGTGTGCACCACAAAGCTTGTGCAGCAGCTAAATATAATATTTTTTTCAGACGTTTGCAGAAATGACAATTGGATCTAGTGTGTCATGGATGGTACCAGTGGCCGTGATGTGTTCAATCATTGGATCATTGAATTATAACGTCTGTGGCAGTAGCAGGTATGCATCCCCAACTGTAGGGGACAGTTTAGTTCAATAGAGGCACAAAGTCTGATGAATAAAAAGTTGCCAGGAGTCCGCCCAGGACCATAATTTTAGAAAGACAATGCATTACAGTCATTTGCAAAAGTTTAAGACCAAGCTCGAGTTTTCGGGATTTTCATCATACTGTACCCTGATTGCATCAGATTCTTTGTTGAGTGCATCATACTGCTAGTGGTTTGAAACAGTACGTCTAGTGAGTATGAGTGACTCATTTGCCTGCCGCTATACAAACAGATCTGCCGTTTTTGTATTTTTCTTGTGATCCAAAAAATGGGCAAAAATCGTCATTGAGTGAAACTCAGAGGGTTCAAATCGTGACTTTACACCAAGAAGGATATACTGAAAGGGCGATAAGTGCTAGATTACGGTTTTCCAAGACAGCCGTGCACCAAGCTATCGTCAAATTCGAGACTGATGGCACTTACAGCGATAGGAAACGCTCTGGACGTCCGCGGAAGACTACCTAAAGAGACGACCACATCATGAGACGCATGGTGGTACGCTCAGGACGTCCGCGGAAGACTACCTAAAGAGACGACCACATCATGAGACGCATGGTGGTACGCTCAGGACGTCCGCGGAAGACTACCCAAAGAGACGACCACATCATGAGACGCATGGTGGTACGCTCAGGACGTCGGCGGAAGACTACCCAAAGAGACGACCACATCATGAGACGCATGGTGGTACGCTCAGGATGTCCGCGGAAGACTACCCAAAGAGACGACCACATCATGAGACGCATGGTGGTACGCTCAGGACGTCGGCGGAAGACTACCCAAAGAGACGACCACATCATGAGACGCATGGTGGTGCGCTCGCCTATGAGCTCCTGCAAGAAGATTCGGGCTCAGATGCGCTTGACAGGCTTGGAATTCAGTGCCAGTACTGTCTCTTGGCATTTGAGCAGGAGTTTGGCCTTAATTTTCGTGAAAAAATCACTTTGGTCTTAAACTTTTGCAAATGACTGTAAAATTTTGTGTATTTTTCGGCAATCGCTGTTAATTAGCATGCCTGAACAGTATACCAAGCTCGGGAATTGAACTCTAGGAGTTGAATGTCAGTCAAATGTTATAGTTATTACGCATTCGTGATATTGATACAATGCTCTTTTAAATATCTCTTAAATGTCTATTAAATAATTAACATATTTTTACAAGTAGAAAATTGTACTGAATGCTTGTCCAAAAATATGCATCCAACATGTCTGCCAACAAGTAATGATCATTGAGAGGCATTTGCCTTTAATGAAAAAGACCTCACATCCGAATTGTCAGTTGAAAAGAATGCATGTAAATGGACTGAAGATGGAAAGATTGTCAGAGTTTGTTAAATATAACTAAGATAAAATACTATAAAGAGTTTCCTTACAAAGCGCCCCTTATTAAAAGACTCTGATGGCATCTACTCTAACATGTATATCCGTTTACAAGAATAATTTTAAGAAAATAAATTTTTTACAGAGTTTACTTTGTGAGTGCTAGAGATGGCGGCCATCTTCCCTCTATTTTTGGAATGATTAACGTGGACAGGCGGACTCCACTTCCAGCTTTAATACTCAATGTAAGAGTGTACCATTGCTATAAATGTCATCATTGTAGCTATGTCGTCATTGTAACTGATGGCAACAGCATCTTGGTCATTTTCGTCGTTGTCGTCATTTTATCGTCTTCACTTCATCATCTTCTTGATTTTCATCTTCTTCATCATCTTTTTCATCTTCATCATCTTCATGATCTTCATAATCACCTTTATTTTCATCATAATCTTCATCATCTTCATCTTCATTATCATCTTCATCATCTTCATAATCACCTTTATTTTCATCATAATCTTCATTTTCTTCATCATCTTCATCTTCTTCACATCAGCTTCATCTTCGTCGTCATCTGCATCTTCATAATCTTCATCTTCATCTTCATTATCATCTTCATCATCTTCATAATCACCTTTATTTTCATCATCATCTTCATCTTCATTATCATCTTGATCTTCATCTTCATTTATCATTCTTATCTTCGTCATCTTCATCATCATCTTCATCATCACTTTCATTTTTATCATCTTCTTCATCACCTTCATTTTCTTCATCATCTTCATCTTCTTCACATCATCTTCATCTTCATCATCATCTGCATCTTCATTATCATATTTTTCACCATCATCGCTGCCACCGTCACCGCCATCAGTCCATTACCTGTGTTAGTTACACAATTACAGCTTTGTCGTTCTGAATGATCCTCAACCCACATCTCGTGCTTGTCAAATTTAATCTTTTATTTAAAATTTGTTCATGTTTTTTTTAGTGCACTGCCTCTGCAATAGTGCTGGTGCTGTTCCGAGACAACATTTACATGTTACTCAACTATTACAGTTTTTTTCGTTGGATTATGGGAGGGAGTGGAGTAGCAGCTCTCATCTGGCTCAGATTTCGTCAGCCTGACCTCCCCCGACCAATCAAGGTAAATGCTGAGAGCTTAATTAACCAAAATCAGCATCAGTTATTCCAGTTATTAAAAGCGGAAGACAACCCTCAACAAAAATAAAGCTTTCAAATCCGTCTTGAAATTTTGTATCATTTACATGCTGTCCTATTGCATATGTGGCTTGCGTTAGCGGAAACGCTGTATAAAACTTGACATACTTGTAAATTCAAACTCTCCAATTATCATTAGGGGCAGTCATTTTAACGCTACGTCTTTTTGAATAGATTTAGATAACATTTCGTAAATTTTGAATAAATAATTAGAGCATTTGTTGCCCGCTCTTCACTAACTAAACAAAAGTTTAATTTTTCTATTGTCAATAAGATCAATATTGTGCTTTTTTGGAGAATAAATGGCTCACACAGGTAGCGCACAAACATGTTAAATTATTAAGAATTTTCTTTCCCAAATCTTTTAAATGGGTAAGCGTAATGTTAAGCAGTATATAATCTTTGTATGGAAAGTATTTTGAGATATATTTTGAAATACCAATTTCTTTACCTTTAAATGTGACCCTAACAAAGGCAGCAAGGCAGTTAAAATCTTTGTGCAACAGATACAGTCTTACATATTAGTTCATATTGTTGTCAAAACACCCAGCCTCACCTGTGCCAAATGCCAAAGAAGTTTCCAGGCCAGAATTGGCCTAATCAGTCACCTTCGAGCTCATCAAAGGAATGACAACCCCCCCAAACTGACCCTTTATCTGTGTCACTATGGTCATCTTCGATTCATATTAAAGCACTTTTAATCGTGCGAATTATATAATAACCCAGCTAATAATTATTTACACGTAAACTCTTAATGATATTGTGTCATAATGTTGTTAAATAATGATGGAAATTAATTATTGATTTTTTTCAGTACCCCATTGCAATTCACATTGTTTTTCTACTGATCTGCATGACATTGGTGATCATTCCAGTCTACCGCCAACCCCTCAATTCATTCATTGCTATATGCTTGATGCTGAGCGGGTTACCAGTCTACTTTCTCCTCGTGCGCAACCGTAACAAACCAACATGGTATTATTACATTTTAGGTAAGGGTAATTTAACTGAACTATGTCTGAAGTCTGCGATAACTGTAGTTAAACAGCTGGAAAAGTTTAAACTCACAATTTTTCTGTGATCCCTCTAATGTGTTGGCGCTGCGGTTTAATAATTTTACGTCGCAAATGTTGAGAATTATAAGATAGGTCTCTCTCTCTCTCTCTCTCTCTCTCTCTCTCTCTCTCTCTCTCTCTCTCTCTCTCTCTCTCTCTCTCTCTCTCTCTCTCTCTCTCTCTCTCTCTCTCTCTCTCTCTCTCTCTCTCTCTCTCTCTCTCTCTCTCTCTCTCTCTCGTTCTCTCGTTCTCTCGTTCTCTCGTTCTCTCGTTCTCTCGTTCTCTCGTTCTCTCGTTCTCTCGTTCTCTCGTTCTCTCTTTCTCTCTTTCTTTCTCACAGTTGTTTTGTTTTTTGACGAATGACATTTCGGTTTTTGTCTCATCAACTGCAGTTTATTTGATCTATGTGAACATTGACGAAAGGATTGTGCAGATGGCGACACCTGTGACATTGTGTCAGTGAATGTCAGTCAATCACTGTTTCAATGTGTAATTGTTTGGTTAATTGATTATTAGATATTTCAGCATACAAAGCCATAGAAACGTACAACTAAAATTTACAATGTCTTAAGGCTATACTAAAATGCCGAAAGTATCAAAATGCTAAAAAAGTACTAAAATACTATATACAAAATGAGACTAAAGGCATTAAAAATGTTACCTACTATTTAAAATCAACATCTGAATTCACAGTAAAGTATAAAAAATTATTGTTCATTTTAATGTTGTAATGTTATAATAGTGTAATTAATAACTATAATATTATTTATGATAAATAATATAAATAAATATGATATTGTTACGGAGACACCTGTTGTCATGACAGGTATAGGGCCCCCTGCACGCCCTGCTTCCACGTCAGCAGCTTGTAGGTCCAGACGTCTTGTTTGGGCACTACACGTGGTGTGAGAAGCCAGGTGACCTTGAATGCCAGTATAAAAACGTGTAGCGGTCACTACAGTCTTGGATTTCTGACACAGGTGCTCCTCGGCTTAGTATAAATGCTGTTAACTTACTTAGCTAAGTTAGTTTTTTGTGCATCTTGTTCCCCTTCTTGATGCTATTAGTGCTGGTAATAAAACTTGTTACAGAGGTATTCTATTTTGTGACTTTTGTTACAAGAGATGTATGTAGTTAGTTTATAAACAATTCATTACTAATTTGTAATTAAGAGAATTTCAATAAAGTAATTAATTACATTAGAGAACAGTGATACAAAATGAATCACCATAATTCGGAATTTAAAGACCGCCGTGCCGTCCTTTAATTCGACCCCCTGACTCCCTAGCCAAGTCGAATTCAGTCCAATATTAGAAAAATCATTAATGCTTATAAATGATTATAAATGTAAATATATAATACTTATAACGCGTATAATGCTCTTCTTATGAAAGTTTCTTTTGTTTTTTATAGGTCGTGTTACAGTAGTCCTACAGAAGATCCTAAAGTCGTGTCCACAAGATAAGGGAACATACACAAGCACTCTAACTAGAAAAACCTGAGTTTACCTTCCTGACAGAAAGACGAAATAAAATTATTATTCTTGATTTAATATCGTAACACTTGAACATTTGTTAAAACTAATGAGTTTCATGAGTTGCAGTTTGTGAGTCTATCATTTCAACTACAATTAGCACTACTTCTCAGTCAACTTGTCTCAACTTTTGAACCTCAGTCATAACTTACGATAATACGTGTGAAGACGGGAAAGTAAGCTGTTTGGTGTTACAAGAATACGTGTGAATACGTGAATAGAAGTTGTTTAAAGTTACATTAACACTGGTGAAAACCTGAAAAAAGAAGTTGTTTATAGTTACATGAATACGTGTGAATACGTGAAAGAAGTTGCTTGGCGTTATATGAATACGTGAATAGAAGTTGTTTAAAGTTACATGAATACGTGTGAATACGTGAAAGAAGTTGTTTAAAGTTACATGAATACGTAAAAGAAGTTGTTTAAAGTTACATGAATACGTGTGAATACGTGAAAGAAGTTGTTTAAAGTTACATGAATACGTAAAAGAAGTTGTTTAAAGTTACATGAATACGTGTGAATACGCGAAAGAAGTTGTTTAAAGTTACATGAATACGTGAAAGAAGTTGTTTAAAGTTACATGAATACGTGTGAATACGCGAAAGAAGTTGTTTAAAGTTACATGAATACGTGAAAGAAGTTGTTTAAAGTTACATGAATACGTGTGAATACGCGAAAGAAGTTGTTTAAAGTTACATGAATACGTAAAAGAAGTTGTTTAAAGTTACATGAATACGTGTGAATACGTGAAAGAAGTTGTTTAAAGTTACATGAATACGTAAAAGAAGTTGTTTAAAGTTACATGAATACGTGTGAATACGCGAAAGAAGTTGCTTAAAGTTACATGAATACGTGAAAGAAGTTGTTTAAAGTTACATGAATACGTGTGAATACGTGAAAAGAAGTTTTTTGTTGTTACGTTAATACTTGAAAAGATGAATGAAGTTGCCACCAGTCGTGATTGAATTGCCAAGAAAAGAGAGACGCGGCCAGCTGAAGTTTTTCTGTTCAAGATTGCATGTGGTTAATAACTGCTCTAGTGTCAATACAATACAATACAATGTAACTGAATATAATACATTATTAAATCGATAATATAATGCACGCCATCTATAAAATGATTCTAACGCATCGACATTAAAGCAAATTAATGCCAACACTTTTAAAGATATGGCTGTATACATGAATCATAAACATTGAAATTACATGTTATAAAAATGTTTATATATATGTATAAACGTATTTATATATTTATTAACCGCATTAACAATGAAGCACGGATTGGTTAACTAAAATTTCTACTTTCTCTGTAAATCTGCTAAAAAATAACTTTTTAATGGAGGACCTTATTTATTGTATAACATGGTCTTAAGGATGACGGGAGGACGGCCATTT
>JAQGDQ010000330.1:192500-264978 GCA_030141605.1 Tubiluchus corallicola
TACAGTTTATTGTTATTAATATTATTATTATTATTAGTATTGTTGTTGTTGTTGTTGTTGTCGTCGTCGTCGTCGTCGTCGTCGTAGTCGTTGTTGTTGTTGGTGCTGATGTTGCTTTTGCTGCTGTTGCTATTGTTGCTGTTGCTGCTGTTGCTGTTGTTCTTGCACGCATATATTTGTTTCATATAAGAAAATATAACGGATGTGGCATTACATTTGAGTAACATTATTAACTGCACTTTGTTCAATACATCTGCGGCTAATAATTAATTTAGCCATGATTATGTAAAATATCAAGTTACAAATCCGGTTTTTTCTTGCCGCGCCTGTTGATGCACCTTTAGGAAGCGAAAAAGTTCTTGAACTCATTTCAGATGGCAGTCGTGCTAGCTAACTAGACGCGCGCAAAAATCCGTGTTTCTGTGTGAAATTTTCTATGGATTATAGTCAATGGTTGCCCACACTGTAAATCAACACTAGGCGGAGGAGCTGTACAAGCCAACAGCTAGATAACGGAGGAGGTCAAGTGACCCAACGGCCATGTGTAGAGGAGTAAACCTTCCAAATCAGGAGTGCAGCATGGTCACTGACTCCGGCAGCTCCTGCAGCCAACCTGATGCCAAACGTATAGCTCCGCTTTCCTTTGGACTACACCGGGGAGGAAGAGAGGGGTTCCTGTTGTCTGGGCAACTCAGAATCTCCATACACCTTGCCCAGGCGTACACCCTGGAGCAGCCACTTCCTCCAGTGGTTCAAGGATCGCACTGCTCATCCACAGTCGACGCTGCAGCTCCATCAATGTGATCAATAACTGACTCTCTTGGCGCACACTCCATTGTCTTCCGAGACAGAAGGATGCCAACAAAAAACAATAGTCAATGGTTATAACAAAAAAATCAATTTTTTAAGGAAAATGTTCTGCTTTCTCACAACAATTCCATGCGTTATTTTTCCTTACATCCTCAATGTGAAATGGGCCTTAAAGGGCAAGAAAAGAGTTGCTTGAAGTATTATCATGAAGTAGTATTTTCAGAAAAATGGCTTTAAAAAACTATGTTACTTCATAGCAATTTTATGCATATATTGTGCTCGAGTTAAAAGGAATTTTTGTTTGTTTTCATTTTAAATCTCTCACAATACTGTTCCGACAGCGCCATTACATGACGTCACTACGCCACGTAAATCAGGGGAAGAAAAGGCAATGTTAGATTATGACCCAAAAAACTTTCCGTGCAAATCTATATTACTTAGCATTTCACTTACCTCCTAGAATGACTCATGAAACTAGGAATGATAATTTAAAATGTTCGTGCGAATTGGTAAAATGTCGCTGGCTCACCCTCCCGGGTGCGCCACTTTCTATCCAAAAACGTATTTGTAATCTTATTTACAAGATGCAGTAATTAAAAATTTTATTCAGTTAGCGATAAGTTTTGTACAGCGTTACTGTCGACGCAAGCCTGTATGCAAAATACCAATATGTAAGTGGTATAAAATTTCAAGACGAATTTTTACATTTTTATGTGAGTGGACGGCTTTCTTGTACTTTAAGGGTCCCATAGCCCATATTCTTGATTCTAAAATGGGCTTCTTAATCTATTAGTTTTCTACAAATTACCTCGTCTCGTTGTAGCAACTGACTCAGCTGATTCACGATTGATTGGGCGATCAAGAACAGATTTAACTGACCAACATCCGGCTGTTTGCAAAGAGCTATGTGAGTCAGTCAGTGGGCTTGGTTATCATGCCACTTAGTAGATTTAATAAACTACGGAATTGGCAGAAGCCATTTCTTAAAAAGCGTTTTTGCTCACAGAGTGTCACGGCTGAAGTTGCTACCGTTTCTTGAACATCGAAGCCAATGTCGTTTAGCTTCTTGACTAATAATACTGACATTGCGTTATCACAGCTCTTGGGAAATTAAAATCGTATCTCAGCAATAGAATGTCAGAAGTACTTAAGCAAAAGACGAGCCACTTCTTAGAATACAACAGCCAAACACAGCACTGTGCTGGGCTGTGAAGCAAACAGTACTACCCAGCACTGTACTGGGCTGTGAAGCAAACAGTACTACCCAGTACTGTACTGGGCTGTGAAGCAAACAGTACTACCCAGCACTGTACTGGGCTGTGAAGCAAACAGTACTACACAGCACTGTACTGGGCTGTGAAGCAAACAGTACTACACAGCACTGTACTGAGCTGTGAGACAAACAGTACTACTCAGCACTGTACTGGGTTGTGAAGCAAACAACACTACTCAGCACTGTACTGGGCTGTGAAGCAAACAGTACTACCCAGCACTGTACTGGGCTGTGAAGCAAACAGTATTACCCTCACGTGCTCTGGTTCCGTACAAGTATAAAGAAATAACTAAAGAAAAAAGACTTATTATATTGAATATCATCGATAATATTGAGTGAAAATAGGGAGTGCTGCAGTTCCTCATACGCGAGACGCCGCTAACCTTTCCTCTGATGGCTAAATTTCAGCTTGCACTGTGCATATCTGTATGCAAAGAACTACACTTTCTTAGCCAACGTCAACCATGTACTGAAGCAATTCCCTTTTCTATGCTGGATGCAGGTTTATTTATATGAAGACTTTGGTTCAATTAAACATTATAATGTCACAGCAAACCCTCTTTCCAATTACACTGAAACACAGTAGATTGCAGAGGCTTAGCGCGGATTAACCAGCGGACAAACTGGTTGATAACTTAATCTAGCAAATCACTCCAGTAAATCAGATCATTTATTGGCTAAATTATTTATTGCTGTCAGCGCTGTAAGTCTGTGAACGAGAATGGAAGCCAATAAAGTGACACAGCAAGTTGAAGTTGTTGACAATATGAAGGACCTTGGGCGATGCAAAAGAGCTGCGTTTGGCATTAAATAACATTTATTTATTTATTTATTTATTTATTTATTTATTTATTTATTTATTTATTCATTCATTCATTCATTCATTCATTCATTCATTCATTCATTTATTTATTTATTTATTTATTTATTTATTTATTGAACCATTATGGAAACAAATAACAAAAGCAAAAACGACTTAAAAACATTGTACATCTGAACAAAGAAACCACATATAAGTGGTACAATGGTTCAAGCACAAAAACGCATACAACAGAGCAACATACATACATATTATAAACTTAATAATACATATGTATAACAGTTACTCAGTCAATCAGACTTGCACTGAATTATCTATTATCAAAGATTTTGTGGACCAATCTAGCATTAATTTTAGCAGCTTCTACATCTTGTGATGCATTTAAAAACACGAACTGCAAATTGAGAAACATATAATGAAAGTTACGACAAAAATCAGAAAAGATACCAAAACATTCCTCTCTTACATGTACAGTGGACATTCAGCAAATACATGCAATTCTTCCTCTACTTTGTTCAAATAGCAATTTTTACATATTTGTTGTTCTACGGGTATTTTTTCGGCTTATGCCATTTTTTTCATTCGATTTCAATTGCTAATTTATGAGCACAAATACGAAATCTCGTTAAGTTAGTTTTGGAATATCGATCAACAAATAAATTTCTATTTTATAAGAATTTTTAAAAAGTTTATACGTTCTAAGATTATTCCTATTTTGATTCGGTGCAGCCCGGTTCTCTGCTGCTAACAGAGATTCAAGTTTATCATTGATGGCTTTGATAAATTTCTTTTTATTAAATGCACCTTGGTGCTCCCAGACATGTCCAAAACCGAAATCAAACAAAACAATTGTAATAAGCGAAGCTCACGAATGTGCATTAATACGCAATAATCTAAGCGACGACTGTGACATTCAACACCAGACTAGCCTGCGGATTGTCCCTTTAATAAGAAAATTTCCTATGTGTTCAGATGATGTTAAAATGATGCTATTTAAGAGTTACTGCTGCAACGTTTACTGTATGTCTTTATGGACTAATAGATACTAATAATACTAATAGGAGTTTACTGCGTATTGCATACAACAATGGTATCAGAAAATTGTTTCGCTTATAGTACGATTGCAGTGCTTCTCGCATGTGTGTAAAACAATTATATATATAATTTTTCTTTTTTGTTTCATAATGGAAGTTTCATAAACACTGCTTATAGAAAAATATTCGATTTTAGACAAAATGAAAGCGTCAAATTGTTAATGTATTTTTGTGGCACAATGCCTGCGAATTGTTTAATAGATAGTCGAAAATAAACTTTGTGAGAAAAATTGTAAACTCTTGCACATTGAGAATTCCAAAGCTATGCTATTATGTAAATAACAGTGGGGTAAATTTAAGATTTAAATATGGTTGTACTGTAGATCTAACGAAAATGTAAAATTAAAGGTTAAGAACTCATTTAAAGATTATGTTTTAAGATATCTATTATAGCTCCTTACAACACTGTATAATGTAATATAATTACAAGGGAACTACAATGTGTGGTTATTATAAAGTTGAATGTCTGTAGATATGTTACTTTACTAATATCGCATTACCTATTTTACTAACATCTTTATCTTTGTAAACTGTATATTTTTATACGAAATAAACTCGTAATAATAATAATAATAATAATAATAATAATAATAATAATAATGATAATAATAATAATAATAATAATAATAATAATAATAATAATAATAATAAGAATAATAATAATAATAATAATAATAGTAGTAATAATAATAATAATAATAATAATAATAATAATAATAATAATAATAATAATAATAATAATAATAATAATAATAATAATAATAATAATAAGTAATCTAACTACCTTTAAATTACGGTTTTACTTTACTTTTCACTGTAAAATATGATAACAGTGATTTGTTTTTGCCACTTGGTATACTTAGTTTGGATATTATTGTCTTGCTGCCAAATTTGACATAGTTACTATTTTGAGTGAGATTTTTAAACATATTCATGTTTGTTTCGTTTACTAAAAGCATAACTTGGTCCATTTTTCCTTGTTCCTAATAAACTTTATTGCAATTAATGTTAACGAGGATGGTGTTGTGGTCACTATGAACACACTGGGTTTCACTTTCATGTTTCTTTAAGTAATAAGATCCATGGATTTTTTTCCTCATCAATTAACATATAATCAACTGCATTCACATCTTCTTCATTCATTATCAAATAATCAGTCACCGATTGTTGCTTCCATTGAACCCTTGTCCACAATCCTATACAATTTCCAAGACTATTTAATAAGACTAACTTTTCCTTTTTTTTATGAACTTATCAGCTTTTTACCTGCTATTGACACTTCTGTTGTATTTCCTTTGATCACTTCACCAACTTTAGCATTAAAAATCTCCGATTAACAAAATTTTCTCATTTTCGATTTTAGCTTTTTTAACTTGGTCTTGTATTTTTTCATACATTGTTTCTAGATTGTTAACACTGGTTCTCGCTTCTTGTGAAGCATATATTACACCAATACGAATTTTAATTTTAATATTGTTAATTAGAACCCACAGTGATTATCCAGCGTCAGTTTGGGAATCGACACAAACTGTAACATTAATTAACTCATCGAGAATCGCTAGCATTATACCCCCATCTTTATTTTGTTCTCTATTATTGTAAAAGTATGATAACCACGTAGTTCAATAGCTTCATTGTTTAGTAGATGAGTTTCAGCTACTACTATTAAAACAGTTTTTCTACTATGTATATATATATCTGTATATGTATATATAGTAATGTGTGTTAGTTTGTTATGTCTGAGCTTGCCCGCAGTTAATAAAGTTGTGTATATATATATATATATATATTGTTGTAAATATGTGTGGGGGGATGCGTGCGTGCGTGCGTGTGTGTGTGTGTGTGTGTATTCTTGTAATTTTATTTCGTTGTGTTTTATTTCATTTTAGTACTGTATTTGCTTTATATGGTTTTAGTTGCCGAAATAAAAATTTGAATTGAATTGAATTTAAAGCCCCCCAACACAAATCATTTAAGTGGGTAGCTAATCATTTTTTCAAAATTTGCTTCTTATTAGGGTAACTTACTGTTCGTTAGCCACTGAATTCAATTGTAAAATTTTTGTTTCTTTTAATGTATGTATTATATTGGTGTTGACGTGAAATAAACAATCTTGAATCTTGAAAAGCTTGAAATCTTGAAATTCCTAAGTGCAAGTATCGAGACATTGAAATCTATTCAAATAAAACTGAACTATGAATAAAAGTGATGAGTATAATTTATGTGTGGTTGTTTGACCCATGAAATATGCCATATCGTCTCTAAATTAAACCGTAATTAAATAATGGTTTAAAAACTTATTTAACCGCGGGCAAGCTCAGCTAGTGATGACATAACAAACTAACATAATTTTCAACGTCACAAATATTCCATGAGCGTGTTGCACGTATTTGCGAAAGCGAAAATTGAAGTACAGTGCTACTGTACAACATTTAGTGTGAAATATAAAACTCGGCACATTTTATTTTTAAAATTCAAATTTCAAGTTTACCACTGTGCTCACGCATGAACTTTCGAACGTGAGCACTACGTCACAAGTGAACACCACTCGACTAAGCGGTACAGCACCTGTCTTTTGTACAGCGCGTTTTCGAGATGCAGGCACTAGTGCCCATCTAATTAGTGAATTGTGAAATGCATGTAACAGCGAAATGTTAGCCGTGCGAACGCGAAGTTAGATTTCTGTGGCAATAATTCTTTCACGTAAGTCGTTCCTGAAAAAATAGTATGTTCCTTTTCAGTTATTTAGAGACATGGTTTAAGATTTTGTTAATTTAATTAATTTAACTGTAACTTCGAGAGTCTCTGGGTACTGATTCGTTGACAAGTAACAGTCAGCTTTTTGTTGTAATTACTATGTATACATTAATTAGAATGTCTGAAAGCAACTGTTTGCACAAATTCGAGCAAAAACATGTGGTGGATTCATGGACACTCGGAGGGCAATTACAACCAAAATAGCCCACGAAAGCAAAGCATGTGGAAAACGATATCACACCCAACAACTAACCGCTCTCTTTGCTAAAAGCACCTTCATTTTGTTCCAGCGAGAAGGCCGCTTGCTTATGCCATTGCAACCTATTTCTGTAAAATACACTATTCTAGGGTGACTAGACACACACTTCTTATGTTATCTGCCATATTGAATAACTCGGAAGCTTTCTAGCTGTTAATTTGAGCTAAGCGCTGGTATATGCGAGGCACAGCTACCTTCAGGGTTGCACGGTGTACGGTGTACCACAGGGCGTGACTTTGGCGCCGTTATTGTTTGCGATTTACATAAAGGCAATTTGAGATTGCTTTCTACTTTTCAGCAAATTGAAAACATTGAATTGCTCATATTGCTCTGACAGCCAAGTCGAGCTCTGCCCACAAACCAAGTTGATAGATCTTTTGCTATTGTGCATTAATTTAATTACTTGTCTGTCAAATTAGATTACATTCAAGTTTACGCGTCGATTTTCGTCGTTTCATTTTTCTTCATAATTAACATTCGGCCATCTTGAAAACATGTCAAAGCAAAAGAAACCACGTGACCGTAAATGAAGAGACGAGAGGTCCGTGTTATGAATGCCACTTTAACAGGCTAATGCTAAAATCAATACCCGCTTCGATTTCAATAGAGACGCTGTCGTTTAGATTCATATAAATTCTCAAGAACTTGTTAGACTCGTAAAAAGGGATTTAAAACTGCTTTGGTCGTGTGAGACGACAAGTCTGTTTGTAAGCATGTATAGGCAAAGCGAATCTGCTGTTTTCTGGTAAGGCTGTACTGCCTGGAATCTTTGCTACGTTTCTTAGAAAAGCAACCAGTGTCTTTAGATGATGTTGACCAGTGGCTTGCTTCGTCTGTTTACTGTTTAGCAGGACAATTCTTCAAGCGAGATACAAGAACAATCGTGTCTTATTTCGTGACAGAGCTGCTTATGGAATGTAACACAACTGTACTCACTAAATTACGTCTGTAGTTTCCCAAATTCAAAAATGCGTCGAGGTTAAAGAAAGGTCAAGCCTTGTGGGAGTTAAACTCAGTTCTGTGACTTCAAAAATGTTAGTATTCAGTAATAAAAGTGTGGTAAGCGCCTCGTGTAATTAGTAAAATCACTTTCAAGTCGCGATCATTTCACGTTTGACCGCTTCCATTTGAATACCCATTTTTCCACCAATGACGTCATTTTGAATGCTCATTTTTCCACCAATGACTTTGTTATTCGGCATAAGAATAGCAACCCACTGTCAATTTTCGTCTAAAGTAGAACAAGTTTTTAGAAAAATATATAGCTAATTGTGTGATATTTTGCATGAAAATTATGTCTGAATTAGTTCAAGCAGTGCGCGCTTACGAAAAGTCACGAAGTCCACCAGTAACGTTTTAAGTAAATGGCGATAACCACCGTGCGCAGCAGTAGTAGTGTAATTCCCTCACAGTAGTAGCATAGATAAACTTTATACTTTGTAGACAAAGCTTTTATTGCTTTTTGCAAAGCTCTTTTTCATAGTTTTCCAAGTTTTAGTAATCATAGTAAAGTAAACCCAATATGCTAAGTGTAATCTTTTCCTTTAATTTTAACTTCAACTTCAAGATACAAGTCACCTTTACACAGCTATAAACACAAAAAATATTTATGCGTTTTTCATTCAAAATAAATGCAAAACAATAAAATGTAATCAACGTGACTCGAAATTTAGAAATATTTCAAATGAGTTTGACTTTAGTATAATAAGAAGCCAATTAACTAAACATTTAAAATGAGATGCTTAAATTCTTCCGATGACCGCGGAGATTTAGAAAAAAGGGAACTGGAAAGACAGAGAGAAGGAACGCAGGAAAAATATGGAAAAGAATAAAAAAAGAGCAAAGAAACAGATTTTTAAATGCACGTTCGCGTATATGAATGTACATAGCAGGAAGTGAACCGAACGAGCGAACGAACAAAGGAATGAATGAATAAGTAAATAACGGAGTAAATGAGCGAACGAACGAACGAACGATTGACTAAATGAATGAATGAACGAACGAATGCATAAATGGATTGATGGATGGGTGGATTGATAAATAAAAGAATAAATGAAAAAATGAATGAAAGAACGAACGAACGAACAAACGAGCGCAGGTACGAAGGAACGAACGAACGAATGAACGATTGACTAAATGAATGAATGAACGAACGAATGCATAAATGGATTGATGGATGGGTGGATTGATAAATAAAAGAATAAACGAAAAAATGAATGAAAGAACGAGCGAACGAACAAACGAGCGCAGGTACGAAGGAACGAACGAACGAATGAACGATTGACTAAATGAATGAATGAACGAACGAATGCATAAATGGATTGATGGATGGGTGGATTGATAAATAAAAGAATAAATGAAGAAATGAATGAACGAACGAACGAACAAACGAGCGAAGGTACGAAGGAACCAACGAACGAACGAACAAATGAACGAATAGACAGTTTGAGAGGCCGACGAATAAATGAACGAACGACCAAAAAGTGAGAAAAGCCAGATCTGATTACTCCTAGATCCTTGGAAATGATTTCTTAATGAAAGTTGACATTTAAATGAAAACAGTTGAATGATAGGAATGCAAGCACATTAGAGGAAAGCTAACAGCTCAGTAATGAAATATATCATGTATCAGTAAATTGTTTACAAACTGTATGTAAAGTCGTGCAACTGAAAATAAACTTTCCTTACCAGGAGAGTTATGACACACCACTCTTTCTTGCTTCCCCAGGCTCATTCTCTCTCTCTCTCTCTCTCTCTCTCTCTCTCTCTCTCTCTCTCTCTCTCTCTCTCTCTCTCTCTCTCTCTCTCTCTCTCTTCCCCCTTCTCTCTCTCTCTCTCTCTTTCTCTCTTCCCCCTTCTCTCTCTCTCTCTCTTTCTCTCCTTCTTCCCCCTTCTCTCTCTCTCTCTCTCTTTCTCTTCCCCTTCTCTCTCTCTCTTTCACTCTCTCTATTCCTCGCTCTTTTCCTTTCTCCCCGTCCACTCTCTCTATCTCTTTCTTAATCTGCCTGCTCCTCTTTCTCTTTCTTTTAGTTCTAATTCCGTTTTCATTGAATCCTGATTTTCTCTCTCGTTCTGCTTCTTTTCTTGCTTCTCTCCTCTCTCTCTCTCCCTCTCTCTCTCTGTATCTCTCTCTCTCTCTGTATCTCTTTCTCTCCCCCTCTCTCCCTTTCTATCCTCTATCCTTCCTATCCCCTTCCTCATTCTCGAGCCTAATCTATCTCTTCCAAACCCTGACGTTAGATTTTTCACCTCTTGCGCTTTAAGATTATTCTGACAGAAATAGTCACTGGGTTCCCCGACAAAATAAGACAAAGTTGTAAAAGCACTCAGCAGTCGTGCTCCTTGGAGCATCACACGAGCTTTGAGCATTAATTTATCTACAAGCACGTCGTTACTAACACAAAACCTCTAAGGACTAAAGTCAGTGACTTGTTAGACGAAAAGAGAGATGATTTATGGTCCAATGAACAAAACACAGGCGCCAACTCTTACAGCAAAATAAGACAAATGTTCTCGCTCCAGAAATGCTCTTCATAGTAAGGCTATAATTTTCACTGTTTATTTTCTGCTGATCAAATTCATCATTTTTGCAGGAGAGCAATTTGCAAGAGGTAATATACCAGAAAGGCAATTTTTCCAACCACCGTGCAGCTATTTTGCATTTCACTGAGTTGTGTTAACCGTTACGTTCAAACAAACGAATTTTCATGTCGGCAAGTTACTGCAAACTCCGATAGTTGCTGCGAGTCGAGTTACTGTCTAGTGTGAACGCCTAGGTGAGTTACTCTTCACTCTTCTCGCAGGGAAGAGAGAACGGATTGTTAGCTCGTGCTTACATTTAGAGAGTAACTCGCAGCAAGCTTTACTTTCTAGTCTGAACACATTTGCGAGTTACTTGACGAATTAACTTGGCTAGTCTGAACTCGCCGTTATACTACAAATGTTAACATTCCAGGATGAAATAAAAATCTAATGTTGACAATCGTGACATTGAAGAAAACCGTTCATTTTGCAGAAATTTTCATATTTTGTGAGAAATTTTTTGGATTTTCTCACAAAAGCATTCATGTTGTTTAATAAAATCATAGAAATTTGCAGGGCGAGTCAAGACTTTACGACGCCCTAGCTCAGGGGTGTGCAAACTGCGGTCCGCGAAGAGGTTTGTCAACGTAATGAAAGTGCGGCCCTAGCGATCCAGCTGAAGTCTGCACCAATATCGCACAGATAGTGCGGGTAGTTTTTTCGTCTAGATAGGATGGCATTAACCCTTACACAAGACCGTTGTCACTTAATGTTACTGTCGGACATGACGAAATATATAGTTTTTAATATGAATTTTAATAACTTCTAAAATAGTTTCTTGAGTGTAGTAGTGCAGTAGTAATGATGTGCGCAAATCGGATGCAAAAAAATCGTTATTAGGTCCTACTGGACTTGGCTCCTTGATCAAACTGCATGTGGCCCACAGGAATTGCGGGAATGCTTAATGTGGCCCGGCTAATCAGATAATTTGCACACCCCTGCCCTAGCTGATACTTCTGTTCCGCCCATTTCTATTGTGAATTTATGTAATGAGAAGATTAAATAATTACTTGTGGTGTATTAGAAACTCTATTAAGCTAGTTTCTATGTTTTCATTATTAATTACATGCGTTTGCACATCGCTTAAATTCAAGCAGGCTGCGCAACTGCTTGTTGTGTAATACCCTGTACCTGTTTGTTATCTGGTATTTATATCAAAACCGCTCAGTAACTACCTGTGGTGTGTTATAAAATGCGCCCTTTACATGAATATGAAAGCATACACATTTTCCGAGGAGAATAAGATTTTTTCCAAAATGTCGCGCCCTTCAAACTTTGGCACCCTAGTTAGCGTATTGGTTAATACGCCCCTGGAAATTTGTATCTTTGTGGCTTCTGTTATAGAATTCATTTTATGATTGCTATAACTCGATTAATGTGTGCGTTCACAGTGGACTTATTTGGTAAAATTTATTATTTTCTTTCCTAAAGTTTCAAGATGGCATAAAAGGATACCAGTGAGATGTGCTTATATTAATGTACGAATTTTACGCTAATAAATAAATGTTCTGAATGTACTATAACTGTGTACATACGAATTTTGTGTTTTAACGATTGTAATTAGTTTATTAATACATTAAAATGATGTTGAACTTTAACATAAATACCAGAATACTTTTGCCGTTAATTAGATAGTAGAAAACAAAGAAGTCATAGGTCTTACCTTTATTTACAAATAGGCAAACAAGAAGCAGCAGCAGAAAGTAAAAGTCAATAGCGGTAATCTTCATTTTTTACTTTTCCTAAATCATCACGACCTTGATCTGCAAAAATCACCTTGCTTGGAGCTTATACCAGAACAAACTTTCTTCCATGTGTTTTGCATGTACAAGCCTCAGCTTTGGGACATGTTGTAGGCCGCTTACGCTTGTCCCAACACGGCTTCAAATAAACTGGCTTCAGCAGCGGGGTCCGGCTTCGTAAGCCGAATCATTATCAGCGGGGGATGTAACTGGAGCCGGAAAAGGAAATCTAATTAGTGCCTCGTGCCACCAGAAAACCATCAATTTTAAGGGTGACCGGAAATGACCAAGAGAGAATTTCAAGGGTTCATGTGATACACACACGGCAACATTGATGATGATGACGAAAACGATCACTAACTTCTACAACAACAATGACTACAACTATAATGCAAAGTAGGAGCAGCAGCAGCAGCAGCAGCAGCAGCAGCAACAACAACAGCAACAACAACAACAACAACAACTGCCGCTGCCAACGCCACCACTACCACAGCAGTAGCAGCAGCAGCAACACCAACACCACCAACACCACCAACAACAACAGCAACCGCAACAGGACAACAACAGCAACAGGACAACAACAGCAACAGCAACAGCAGCAACAACAACAACCGCAAGCCACCACCACCGTCACTGCTACTGTGGCAGCAACAGCAACAACAACAACAGCAACACAACAGCTGTAGCAGCAGCAGCAGCAACGATCACCGCCACTGCCACTGTCACCGCCATCATCACCGCCACTGCAGCAGCAACAGAAACACCAACACCAACAGCAACAACACCATCAACAACAACAACAACAACAACAACAACAACAACAACAACAACAACAACAACAACAACAACAACAACACAACAGCTGTAGCGGCAATGACAGCATAAACGAAAATAACAAGAAATTTGGAAAAAATCAGAATGTTTAAGAGATTTCACATATCACCCTAATTGCCTCTCCGACTAGCTGATTTTGCAAGCGGGAAATATTTATTTAAGAGAACCGCTTATCCACACACGAAAATCTTCAACAAAATGTTAGTCTGGCAACGCGCTACTCGTTTCAGGTTGTAGCTGCAACTTATGTTGCTTCTACGCCACTCTAAATGGTGTGGTAAAAATATAACTCCATTAGAAACAGTTTTCATGTGCTTTTGATTAGTTGTTACCCTGGGTGTCGATCAACAAGATGGGAAACCTTGTGAGGTGTTCATTTGAAACGTGTAAAAACTACTTAACTTCAACCTGCTGATAGCCGAGAGAGAATTTCTTGAAAAATAAAAAAAAGATCTTGTTGAACGGCCTAATTTTTTATTCCAGATTCTAACGTTTGTTCGTATAAACTTTAACGGTTACTGCAGACAGTATCTTTGAAACAAGAGTAATTAGAGCAAAACCGGACCCAATCTTAAACTGTAGGTCAAAAACCTAGCCACTGGAGGGGGGGCAAGCCAGCCCAACTCAGTGCCGGTCCCTAGCCCGGATAAATAGGGAGGGTTAGGGTCAGGAAGGGCATCCGCCTGTAAAAACTGCGCCAAAACCTTCTATGAACGAGTCAGTGAGACTTAAAGGTAAAGCCCACAAAGAAGTGGTCAGACCCGCTCTAATCTATGGGCTGGAAGCAGTTACTCTAAAGAAGACCGAAGAGAAGAAAATGGGTGTGGTGGAGATGAGGATGTGGAGATGGATGGTGGGAATAACAAGAAGAGATAAAATTAGAAATAATAATATCAGAGGAACAGTAAAAGTAGTGGAAGCCTCGCAAGATTGCGATGGTATGGACACCTGAAAAGAAGAGTCGGTGAAGATCTTGTGGGAATTGAAGACATAATTGAAGAGATGGTCAACAACAGGAATGCGTGGAGAAGACTCATTCACAACGGCGACCCCGCATAGGGAAAAGCTGGGAAGAAGAAGACTATATTTTCAAAAATAACTTTCGTAAAAAAAATTATTACCACACAAACACAGTTTCTTCACTGTTACTGCATCTCGTCATTTGCTAGTTAGACGGGCGCGAGCGCCTGTATTTCCGAAATGCGTTGCACAAAAAAGGTGCTGCACCTCTCAGTTCAAGTGTTAGTTTGTGAACTACACACCTTCTTGCGTGAACTACAGCTCATGTATGAGCACAGAGGTAAATTTGAAATTTGAATTTTTGTCTTAAAGCTTGGCGAGTTTTAGTATCACTGTTTTGAATTTTCGCTTCTGCAAACGTGTGTAACACGTGGAATATTTTTCCTGTCGAAAATTATGTTAGTTTGTGATGTCATCGATAGTTTTGGGATGACCCGCCCTCAATAAAGTTTACAATCTATTATTTAATTATCAGAAACGCTTTCGCAGTATTAATTGTGTTAAAATGTATACTTTTCGCCGTACTTGCAAATGGGGTAGTATGTAAAAAATCATCTAGTCTTCCTTGAAGAAAACCGTTTACACCTATAGGCGTATAGTATATAGGCCTATAGGTGTAAACAGTTTTTATAATCTCTTGTTCTTAATCTGTAGGCCTCCAGACTATGGGCAGGAGATTAAATATAACAAGGTGTCACAATGACACGCAATATTTCAGTTATTGAAGCCAGCGGGATAAGATTGACATCACGGTAGGTAAGCAAACCGGTAGAAAAATAACAACCACTGAGTGTTAGGCACGGTTTTAAAGCATAAGAAAACCCTCCAGTTACATAAAGCTTAAAAAAATTCGTCTTGAATACCATTTACTTACTGCCTTTTGCCATACAGGGTTTGTTTCGACAGTAACGCTGTATAAAACTTGTAAATTTAAACTGTCGTGATAACCGTTAGGCGCAACCATTTTAATGGTAGGTCGTTTGAATTAAATTTTGATAACATTGCGTAAAGTTTAAAAAAGAATCAGAACATTCGTAGCGTACATGTAGCCTAATTAAGTAAAATTTTAAATTACTGTATCTTGTCAATAAGATTAAAAATAGGTTTTTGGTTAGTGAGTGGCGCACCCTGGAGGGTGAGTCAGCGACATTTTACCAACTGGTACAAACATTTTAAATTATCATTCCTAGTTTCATGAGTCTTTCCAGCAGGTAAGCAAAATGTTAAGTAATATAGATTTACACGGAAAGTTTTTGGGATATAATTTAACATTTCCTTTTCTTCCCTTGATTTATGTTTGCGTAGTGACGTCATGTAATGGCACCATCGGTACAGTATCGCGGGAGATTTAAAATGAAAACAAACAAAAATTCATTTTAACGCAAATACGATCAAATTCCTGTGAAGCAGTGTAATTTTTTAAAGCGAATTTTCTGAAACCTACTTCAGGTGCCCCTTTTCTTGTCCTTGTAACTAACAGAAATGTTTTGCACAAGGAGATTGTTCATAGGCGGTGCAAGTTTTCTATTATAAATTTTCTACATTAAAAAGATAAAATATCTTAACATAAAAATAATAGCCAGCATTTTAGCAAAGACATGGATTTTATTCAGACACAACATTTGCAGTATTTTGACACAATTAAGGTCATACTTGCGCAACATTCTAAATAAATAAAAATCCAAGTATTTAGCAAAGACATGGATTTTATTCAGACACAACATTTGCAGTATTTTGACAAAATTAAGGTCATGCTTGCGCAACATTCCAACTAAATAGAAAATCCAGGTATTTAGCAAAGACATGGATTTTATTCAGACACAACATTTGCAGTATTTTGACACAATTAAGGTCATGTTTCTGCAACAATCCAACTAAATAAAAATACAGTGTAAAAATAATGGGTACAAAAGTCAACATTGTGACAAGCAAATATTTTGTATTATTATTTTAATGCTGTATATATATCAACGTTTTCGTAAGAAAATTATTAGTATGAAAAAAATTTTTAATTGCTATTAGATTTCCAACATGATCAACCATAATTACCTCTATAAAGTTGTTTCTCAATAATTGTTCAACCAGCCTATTAAGATATAACATATTACACGTTAAAGGAAAAACGAACGATTCAATAACACGAGTTCAGAATAAAGAATGCTCTAAAATATTGAAAACTGTAATAGCTTTTCTTAAATCAAAGCTTAGATTAGATAATAATTACCTCAGATACTCAAATTTGATTAAACTTTCAAAGCTGCACGCGGCTCAGTGAATCTACTAAGATTGGCAACGGCGCCTTTTTGTCACATTTGCGTGGCCGACAAATAGAAGGTGGTACCGTTATAAACATGATCATGAACTGCAGTGTTAGTTTCTGACGTCATATGACGTAGAGCCCATTTTCGTGACATCACGCATTTAAGCAGTAACACTTGAGCAAACGTGCTTGACGCGCAAGGGAAGACGCCTGCCATTGCACAAACTGTGGTAATTTCTGACGTAAGCAATAGCTGTGTTCGGTTGCCGTTAATTAACTTTCTAAGCTGATTCAAATGTAAGAAACAATTGCTAACTTCTGTAGGCAAGAAAATGTATATTTTGGACAGTAAATTAAAATGATGTTGAGTCTAAACAATCACCCGGTTTTCCTTTAAGAAATAATTAGGTAAAGTTTAAATTTTTCAACCGCTACTGCAGTCTTCGTCAATTAATCACAAGTGCATTTAAAAACTAACAATCTCAGTCTACTTAGGGTTAGATCAGGGTTAACAATGGATTTCAGATGTTTTTACATAAAGCTCCAAAAGATGGCGCAGCTATACAGCGCCTCACAGCCTTCTTCTAAGGTTAATATTACACAAAAAAATATACGAACAAAATACCTTAATCCTTGGAAACTACCTCACGGATATTACATGCACTTATGCAAAAACGCCAAAACTTTACGACATTTCCTTAGATTATTCAAAATATATAAAAATTTCAAATCAGCAAGTCAAAAAAATCATTGTAGATAGGTAATTATCGTTTAAATTAAGCAGTTTGAAGATTTACAAAAACACAGTTTCAAGACAAGTATAATCTGATCTATTTTCACGTGTTCTTTTCTCTTACACAAATAGTTTTAAACCTGAAGTCATGGTCTTAAGATGTTAGCGATAAATCTTTTTATTTGTAAATAAATATAATATACATGAATACGTAAATATATACAAGGCCTCTGCTCGAAGGCCAAAAAATCAGTGCTGAAAAAGTCGTATGACACTACTGTTTAAATTTACAGTGGCTACTCTATATGTCCACCATTTTCTATGCACCTGCTGAAAGAAGTTTCTCCCAGCAGCTGAGATGGCTTCTCACTTCTTACGGAGGTATTGGGGCCCAACAGTCGACACGTTTTGTCTCTGTATCAAATGGCATGCGGATCAAACATCAAACGGCTCTGTGCAGATGTGGCGCACTTTTGTCTTGAAGGGAATCTCTTATATTGAAATAAATCTTCCGAATCACGGCATCTGGAATTCCCTTAAAGATAAAAGTGAATCAGCCGTTTGATGCAGAGGCAAAACAGTCTTTAAATAAGTGAAAAACTGTGTCAGCTGTTAGAAGAAACGTCTTCCCTTTGGTTACATTGAAAATGGCGGACACATAGAGTAGTTACTGTAAATTTAAACAATAGCGACATGCGATTTTTTCAGCACTGATTTTTTGACCACCGAGCAGAGGCCTTGTATATATTTACGTATTCATGTATATTATATTTATTTACAAATAAGAAGATTTATCGTTAACATCTTAAGACCATGACTTCAGGTTTAGAACTATTTGTGTAAGAGAAAAGAACACGTGAAAATAGATCAGATTATACTTGTCTTGAAACTGTGTTTTTGTAAATCTGCAAACTGCTTAATTTAAACGATAATTACCTATCTACAATGATTTTTACTCCTTTTAGTTAATAGTGAAGTCATTCATTGGTGGAGAGTACCACTCTTGCCTTCACACTTGAAATTATACTAGAGTACGTAAACTATGTGCAGATAGAACTGTATCCATGGTGATTGTTGCAGGTACAAATGTTTTGGTCCATAACCACCTCCCAAGGAAGTATATGCATTGGAAGCCACAACAGACTGTAGTTCAACAAGCTAGACTACTTTTTCTACCTTGACATTGTATAGGTGGAAGTTATTATGTACACACGTCTCTGTTACATTTAAAATTTGACTTATAATTATACTGCTACCTTTTACTGACATTCTGGCTTTTTCTCGACTCAATATTGGACCAACAATGTATGTATACATTTTTAGCTTTTTAGTGTAACGTAGTAATCTGTAGCACTTATTTTTCTAGCACTTATTTCAGTGGTTTTGTAGAGGCAGTAATTGTAGACTACAGAAAATTTGTACTTTTTGCAGAATAAACTAACATAGATATGGGAACGCAACTTTGGTTTGAGCGTATACATTACACTGGCATTGAGTGCTTTTATTGTAGTTTTATTGTTTTATATGTATGTAGAGTATGTAATGTATGTATAGAGCATGTTTTATATGTGTGTAAAATTTAAAAATTTTAAAACCTGGAGAATTTTTTACACTGGTGACTGTGAATTCAAAACCCTCTATCATTCTATGTGCTTACATAGTTTGGTTAGAATTTCTGAATTCGAATAAGATGGTTGTCATCGACGATACAGCTGAGATCTCGAGAACCTCCTATGTTCCAAACAAACGTCTCCACGCCTATAATACATGCAGAAATCATTAAACATGATAGCGTATCGTCGCTTAGTGTAGGTAGTTATGTGAATGTGGTACTATGTGTTCGGTGTTAAAATAAAAATAGCTAAATAGGGAAGGATATACAGTGTAGATAGCAGAGCACAAGTGAATTAAAAATGAGATGCTATACAACAAGTAATTGCCATAGAAAACACAATGAGTTGTTTGAAAACTATTAAAACATTTACCAGTAATACCTTATCAACATTACATAAAGCCAGATTATCATTTTAGTACTAAATCATTCAGAATGTAACGTAATCCATATCTTTCATGCTAACTAGTACTTTAAACAACATGATTATTAATCTATTTTAATGGTAAATAAAGATAGTTTTTTTATATATATATATTTAATAATACACACACACGCACGCACGCACACACGCACACGCACACACCACACCACACCACACCACACCACACCACAGCACGCACGCACGCATGCACACACACACTCACACACACACACACACCACAGCACAGCACAGCACAGCACGCACGCACGCACACGTACGCGCGCACACACACACACAAATAAAAAAATAAGTGCTAAAAAATTAATTAGTAGGTCAATAAATGATTGAATAAATAAATGACTAAATAAATAAATAAATGTAAATAAAGAAATAAATTTAGAACGTTCTAATAATATACATTCTTGTTGCCGTGCCAGTCTTAGCTTATCCCTAAGTAAAACCCCGGAGACAATTTTCGGTTGAATTTCACGTAAAACTATGAGCCCTACAATACCAATACTAACGCAGAATCGCAACCCTTAATTACACAATTGAAAGCGCTTTGATAAGCAGGTCCTTGATAGGTCTATGGGCAGGCTGCATAAGATTCTGGATATCCATAAAATAAGGCCAAAAATCCATAAAATAAAATTTGAAAAATCCATAAAATAAGAAATGCATAAAATAAAAAAATATTTTTTTTGTGATTTTTTGTACAAAGTAACGAGTTGTAAGCATTGGCAACACTGAAAACGAACGTTAGAAGGAGAGAAAGAGAAAGAAAAGAAACCAACAAAAGCGCATTTCCGGATTTGCTTTTTTACATTGTTTTTTTTCTCATTGTCTTTTTGTTATCAAGATAGCGAAGTTTCAACCAAAGCATGAGTTCGGTCTGAAAATAACTGAGAGAGACCCAGCCACCAGAGACGTACTCTCTGTAGACTAATAAAATTAAAACGAAACCAATAAAATTAAAACTAAGTCCTGCGTGTTTAAAAACACGTTTCAAGCACTCCTGTTTTTACTTTTTAATTGATTTCCCCCTGGGCATCTCGTTCCAGATATAGTCTATTCCTTATTTTATTGATATCCATAAATAAAATTTCAAAAATCCATAAAATAAGCTATTTTGTTTATTTTATACATATCCATAATCTTATGCACCCTGGGGCATTATACTTCGGGACATTACTAATTTTTGAATAGAATTAGTCAGAGCCTACAATCAATTGTTTTAAAATGTCTCACTAGGGAAGAACAGCTTAGACGGGTGAGTTACAATAGTGGGACAAAGTGGTAATCTGCATGTGAGGAAAGACATCCTATTCTTCAAATAGTTAATATTGTTAATAAGTTTCTTACCCATAGATTTCAGCTTGCGGGCGTAATGGCACGGAACGTCATCTTCGTCATCCATGTCACCATGCAACACGACGACCACGTATTTTTTCGACTCCGACCGTCCATATTCGTGCATGATTTCGTAGGCTTTTTTCAGTGGCGGTGCCAAGTATGTGCTGTCACCATCTGGAATAAACGTGAATTATTTGCTTAAAATTTATAAATTTGATGATCCACAAACGACGCCATTGTTCGGAAAGTTTGCAACATTATACTTTAGTTTTGGGCTTTCCGGACTAGGTGTCTAAGGGATTTGCGACTAACTGCCTACTTGAGGCGTATGAACAAGAAACACTTTGTCCTATAGTTGTCTATATGAAGCGCTTCATGTATCAGGGGTCGGTTTCACAAAGCCGTCACTAAGGTAACGAAGTCATTGTTACATTCACTCAACTATTAACTTGTCTCTGTGAAGCTGCTTCTTTGATCAAGTATCTGCATGGAGTGCTGTAATGCTGTCTTTGATCAAGTGTCTGCCTGGAGTGCTACAATGCTGTCTTTGATCAAGTATCTGTGTGGAGTGCTACAATGCTGTCTTTGACTAAGTGTCTGTGTGGAACTCCTTCTTTGATCAAGTATCTGGGTGGAGTGCTACAATGCTGTTTTTGATTAAGTGTCTGTGTGGAGTGCTGTAATGCTGTCTTTGATCAAGTGTCCGTGTGGAGTGCTGTAATGCTGTCTTTGATAAAGTGTATACGTGGAGTGCTGTAATTCTGTCTTTGATAAAGTGTCTACGTGGAGTGCTGTAATGCTGTCTTTGATAAAGTGTCTGTGTGGAGCTACTTCTTTAATCAAATATCTGGGTGGAATGCTGTAATGCTGTCTTTGATGAAGTGTCTGTGTGGAGCTACTTCTTTAATCAAATATCTGGGTGGAATGCTGTAATGCTGTCTTTGATGAAGTGTCTGTGTGGAGCTACTTCTTTAATCAAATATCTGGGTGGAATGCTGTAATGCTGTCTTTGATGAAGTGTCTTTGTGGAGCTACTTCTTTAATCAAATATCTGGGTGGAATGCTGTAATGCTGTCTTTGATGAAGTGTCTGTGTGGAGCTGCTTCTTTAATCAAATATCTGGGTGGAATGCTGTAATGCTGTCTTTGATGAAGTGTCTGTGTGGAGCTACTTCTTTGATCATGTATCTTTGTGGAATGCTGTAATGCTGTCTTTGATGAAGTGTCTGTGTGGAGCTACTTCTTTGATCATGTATCTTTGTGGAGTGCTATCTTTGATTAGTGTCCATAATTGTGGAACTGCTTCTTTGATCATGTATCTTTATGGAGTGCTGTCTTTATGTCAAGTATCTGTGTGGAACCGCTTCTTTGATCAAGTAACTCTGTGTTGTCTTTGATTAAGTGTCTGTGTGGTGCTGCTTCTTTGATCAAGTATCTGTCTGGAATAGCTCCGTCTATGAGACAAAATTTTTCTTACCAGAATATTTTATGGAGCTCAACTCTCGTCTTACTCTTGTTGCCGTGTTGAAACGAGAGAGGTCGCGCATGTGATTGAATTCCACGTGGACGTCATTTTCCCCGGCAAAAGAGACGACCCCCACGCGAGTTCCATATAAGGAAATCTCGTTACCTCGTCTATTGTAATAGGTAAGAGCTTCCTGAAAATAATTTACATATTTGTTACTAGGTGGCAGAATGGAGGTTATCCACCAACTAAGCAAAAGTTGTAATAGGTAAGATCTTCCTGAAAATAATTTACATATTTGTTACTAGGTGGCAGAATGGAGGTTATCCACCAACTAAGCACAAGTTGTAATAGGTAAGAGCTTCCTGAAAATAATTTACATATTTGTTACTAGGTGGCAGAATGGAGGTTATCCACCAACTAAGCACAAGTTGTAATAGGTAAGATCTTCCTGAAAATAATTTACATATTTGTTACTAGGTGGCAGAATGGAGGTTATCCACCAACTAAGCAAAAGTTGTAATAGGTAAGATCTTCCTGAAAATAATTTACATATTTGTTACTAGGTGGCAGAATGGAGGTTATCCACCAACTAAGCACAAGTTGTAATAGGTAAGATCTTCCTGAAAATAATTTACATATTTGTTACTAGGTGGCAGAATGGAGGTTATCCACCAACTAAGCAAAAGTTGTAATAGGTAAGATCTTCCTGAAAATAATTTACATATTTGTTACTAGGTGGCAGAATGGAGGTTATCCACCAACTAAGCACAAGTTGTAATAGGTAAGATCTTCCTGAAAATAATTTACATATTTGTTACTAGGTGGCAGAATGGAGGTTATCCACCAACTAAGCAAAAGTTGTAATAGGTAAGATCTTCCTGAAAATAATTTACATATTTGTTACTAGGTGGCAGAATGGAGGTTATCCACCAACTAAGCAAAAGTTGTAATAGGTAAGATCTTCCTGAAAATAATTTACATATTTGTTACTAGGTGGCAGAATGGAGGTTATCCACCAACTAAGCACAAGTTGTAATAGGTAAGATCTTCCTGAAAATAATTTACATATTTGTTACTAGGTGGCAGAATGGAGGTTATCCACCAACTAAGCACAAGTTGTAATAGGTAAGATCTTCCTGAAAATAATTTACATATTTGTTACTAGGTGGCAGAATGGAGGTTATCCACCAACTAAGCAAAAGTTGTAATAGGTAAGATCTTCCTGAAAATAATTTACATATTTGTTACTAGGTGGCAGAATGGAGGTTATCCACCAACTAAGCAAAAGTTGTAATAGGTAAGATCTTCCTGAAAATAATTTACATATTTGTTACTAGGTGGCAGAATGGAGGTTATCCACCAACTAAGCACAAGTTGTAATAGGTAAGATCTTCCTGAAAATAATTTACATATTTGTTACTAGGTGGCAGAATGGAGGTTATCCACCAACTAAGCACAAGTTGTAATAGGTAAGATCTTCCTGAAAATAATTTACATATTTGTTACTAGGTGGCAGAATTGAGGTTATCCACCAACTAAGCACAAGTTGTAATAGGTAAGATCTTCCTGAAAATAATTTACATATTTGTTACTAGGTGGCAGAATGGAGGTTATCCACCAACGAAGCACAAGTTGTAATAGGTAAGATCTTCCTGAAAATAATTTACATATTTGTTACTAGGTGGCAGAATGGAGGTTATCCACCAACTAAGCACAAGTTGTAATAGGTAAGATCTTCCTGAAAATAATTTACATATTTGTTACTAGGTGGCAGAATGGAGGTTATCCACCAACTAAGCACAAGTTGTAATAGGTAAGAGCTTCCTGAAAATAATTTACATATTTGTTACTAGGTGGCAGAATGGAGGTTATCCACCAACTAAGCAAAAGTTGTAATAGGTAAGAGCTTCCTGAAAATAATTTACATATTTGTTACTAGGTGGCAGAATGGAGGTTATCCACCAACGAAGCACAAGTTGTAATAGGTAAGATCTTCCTGAAAATAATTTACATATTTGTTACTAGGTGGCAGAATGGAGGTTATCCACCAACTAAGCAAAAGTTGTAATAGGTAAGATCTTCCTGAAAATAATTTACATATTTGTTACTAGGTGGCAGAATTGAGGTTATCCACCAACGAAGCACAAGTTGTAATAGGTAAGATCTTCCTGAAAATAATTTACATATTTGTTACTAGGTGGCAGAATGGAGGTTATCCACCAACTAAGCACAAGTTGTAATAGGTAAGATCTTCCTGAAAATAATTTACATATTTGTTACTAGGTGGCAGAATTGAGGTTATCCACCAACTAAGCACAAGTTGTAATAGGTAAGATCTTCCTGAAAATAATTTACATATTTGTTACTAGGTGGCAGAATTGAGGTTATCCACCAACTAAGCACAAGTCACCTAGACATTATTTAAAGCTGACTGACTGAGACGCGGCAAAATAATGAAATGATAACAAACAAGCAAACAACCTCCCAGCCAACCAACCAATTAACAGATAAAACCGCCCAGCCAGTTAGCCAGCTAACTAACTCACCAAACAACCACCTACTGACTGACCGACTAAACGACAGACGGAGCAACTGACCTACCAACCGACTGCCCAACCAAACAATGGAATAACTAACCAATAAGTCAACTAAGCAACCCACAAACCATCCAACCAACCAAGCAATTAACCAATTAAATAGCAAACAACCAACCCACTAACCAACGAACCAACCACTAACCAAGCAACCAGCAAACCAACCAATTAGTCAACCAATCAATCAATCACGTCAAGCCAAGCACCGACGCAAACAATCAATACCACACACCCAAAATTTCACAAAATTTACAGTTACTGCAGTGTACCTGCAAAATTGTTTTCACTGAATCAAAATGGCGGGGACCTAAACTGCCACTGCTGTCCAAAAGAACAATGCAGTCAATTGGCTCTAGTTCACCGTGCGGCGCTGGCGTCGTTGTCGTTGTAGACGTGCGCAAAAACATATCTGCAAAGATAAAGAATTTATAGCATAAAAATACTTTCATATCATAAGATAATGTTTGTAATGCCATCAATCTTATAAAGTTTTGGCACGAAACAGTAATTTAAGATTTACATATTTTAAATTTATTTGGGTAACGTTTACAATTCCTCACACACAAGAAATTAGTTCTTTGACCCTTATAAGGTCACGGTCATTTTACCCTTTTACCATACGCATGCCAGTAAACCTTTTCTATGACTTTTTCTAAATATGTTTTGTGCACAAAATACTTTCAGTTATCTATTTTAGGCGCATTGTCTCACCACGAAATAAAAGTGAAAATGCAATATGTTGATTTTTTAAAATTGTCGAAACTTTACTTCGCTTGTCGATACATTACCAATACATTATACTTGTCAATACATTATACTGGCGACGTATCTGATAAAACAAAATGTCAGTTACTCAAATTACTCCACCTAAAAGAAGAAAGTAGTAGACAATAAATTCAAAATAACAATGATTTTTGCACACGAGCTAGCAGTGTCGGGTGTCTACAGTTATTCCAGCATAGATAAGGGAACGTAACTAAGTGAATTTAAATTTCGTATTACTAGTAAGTCACATGTCTTTAAGCAGAGGTATAATGTATCCTATGGTGGTCAGCACAACCACAAATTATGCTGTTGCAGTTTACTAATGAAACACGGCGTTAAATCGAAAGTAATTTACTAATTATGGTGGGGGTAATTTTTACCCCCCCCCCCCACCGTTACCAAAATCGGTTGTAAAAATCGTGACCCTATAAGGGTTACTCGGTTTAAGAGTTAGGGTTAGGTTGAGATTAGTGTAAGGTTGGGGTTAGGGATTGCGCTAGGCTTAGGGTTAAGGCATTTAAATTGTGTATGTGGAACTGAAAACTTCTCTCTTTTGTATTTGCAAACAATAGTGAGATATAATAAAAACATATAAATACAATATTTACAAGAGTGTGGTAAACAGATTAACTGCTTACATGTGTCTGTTATGTACAAGAAATTACTACTACTGCTGCTGCTGCTGCTGCTGCTGCTGCTGCTGCTGCTACTACTACTACTACTACACTACTACTACGCTCCTACTGCTACTACAGCAACAGCTACTGCAACAACAACAACAACAGCAACAGCTGCAACAACAACAACAACAATAACAACAACAACTACTACTACTACAACAACAACAACAACGACGGCAACAACTACAACAATAACAACAACAGCTGCTACAACAACAACTATTACTACTGCTGCTACTACTGCTACGCTGCTGCTGCTTGCTACTGCTGCTGCGCAACAGCTACTGCTGCGCAACAACTACAACAACAACAACAACAACAACAACAACAACAACAACAACAACAACAACAACAACAACAACAACAACAACAACAACAACAGCAACAACAACAGCAGCTGCTACTGCTAACAACAGCAACAACGGCAACAGCACAACAACAACAACAACCCACAACTACTACTACTACTACTACTACTACTACTACTACTACTACTACTACTACTACTACTACTACTACTACTACTACTACTACTACTACTACTACTACTACTACTACTACTACTACTACTACTACTACTACTACTACTACTACTACTACTACTACTACTACTACTACTACTACTACTACTACTACTTACTACTACTACTACTACTACTACTACTACTACTACTACTACTACTACTACTACTACTACTACTACTACTACTACTACTACTACTACTACTACTACTACTACTACTACTACTACTACTACTACTACTACTACTACTACTACTACTACGCTACTGCTACTGCTACTACACTACTACGCTACTACTGCTGCTACTGCTACTCACCGCTATGCTGCTGCTGCTGCTGCTGCTTCGCTGCTTGCTGCTGCTGGCAGCAGCAGCAGCAGCAGCAGCGCTGCCACAGCAGCAGCAGCTGCTGCTACTGCTACTACGCTGCTGCTGCTGCTGCTGCTGCTGCCTGCTGCTGCTGCTGCTGCTGCTGCTGCTGCTGCTGCTACACTACTACTACTACTACTACTACTACTACTACTACTACTACTACTACTACTACTACTACTACTACTACTACTACTACTACTACTACCACCACCAACAACAACAACAGTAGCTATAGTAGTGGCAGCAGTAGCGGTGGCGGTGGCGGTGGCACGAAAAGCTTCAGAGAATGTCAATGACGCTACGGCAATTGACCAATTGAGAAACAGTTTACCCAGATGAAGTCCAAATGACATTCTTTCACAGTAAAATCTAAAGTTTGTTAGTAAACACAACAGAGGTTTGGGGAATTCCCGTGTCCTATAAAAAAAACCGGTAACTGTAGACAAGTTTTGCGAATTTGGGAAATTCCCAGAAATTTGGCAGATAAATAATTACAAATGTTCGGTTTAACGTCGCTAGTAATTTAAACAAAAGCGGATCAAGCGGATCAAGCGGATCACACGCGTGACTGATAATTCTCTTTACAGACTTACAAACGATGCTAAGTTTTGTTCTAGAATTAAATCGTGTGATCGCAAAATATAGAAAATTTATCTATTTTTCACCAGCATAGCTGTAAGTCAAAAGGTTCAAAAGGGTTTTTTCTTTGCTAGTTCTACTGCTGGTACGGCCCGAATATCATAACTGGAGACCCTAAATCAAAGTGTGAAAAGGCGTCAGAGGCAAACGTGACAAACATTGTAAATTGACCATATTTTGACTCAGTTCACCAGGCAAA
Organism: Tubiluchus corallicola; assembly: GCA_030141605.1. Taxonomy (NCBI): domain Eukaryota; kingdom Metazoa; phylum Priapulida; class Priapulimorpha; order Priapulimorphida; family Tubiluchidae; genus Tubiluchus; species Tubiluchus corallicola. The sequence continues at coordinate 220,311 of JAQGDQ010000330.1, forward strand.
CAACCATAAATAATTTACAGTCAACAATTTTCTTTATAGCTCAATAATTGTATACGGATGATATATTTACTTAACAAACCGTGCATACATATTTCCAGGTCAATACATGACAAACGCTCCATAATAACTTTGTGAAAATGATGCTAGGACCAATTCTTGCCTAGGCGTTTAGTGTTACTTAAATTTTAGTCTGTCTTTCGTAAAACTTTTTAATTCTTTTGTCTATGTTATTTTCTTCACTTTTAACTTCCTATATAGATAGAGGTAAGTGGGATTCTTACTGCATGCGCAAAATAATAATAACAACTGTCTGCCATTACAGAGAAAAATATGTTAGGTAAGTAAGTAGGTAGGTAGGTAGGTAGGTAGGTAGGTAGGTAGGTAGGTAGGTAGGTAGGTAAGTAGATAGGTGTGTAGATAGGTGTGTAGGTAGGTAGGTATGTACGTAGGCACGTGGGTAGGTAGCTAGGTAAGTTGTGTTGTTGTAATTATTGTTTGTAGGCTGATAAGTATGTAAGTAAGTAGGAAGGTAGGTAGTATGTAGGTTAGTAGGTAGGTAGGTAGATAGATAGATAGATAGATAGGTAGGTAGGTAGGTAGGTAGGTAGGTGTGTAGGTATGTAGGTAGGTAAGTAGGCTCGTGGGTAGGTAGCTAGGTAGGCTGATAGGTATGTAAGTGAGTAAATGTCTTTTATTGTAATAAAATGTTTCCATTTTCCATGGCAGTTTTACGATGGTATTAATTGAAAACAAGCTGATTTACATCTTCCAATAAACTTACAATACATCAATAAAAACTTTAGTTAAAAAAATCTTTGGGTACTAAAAGGTGTATAAAAAAGTGTTTTTTGTGTGTTAAATAAATTTGAAATGGATTAAAAACAATTCAAGAACAGAATATTAATGATGATCTACATTAGAAGTACGTTTATTTATAAAAGTATTAGCTGCTCTTTTTAGCTTCAATTTTAGTCTAGTAAACAAGCAATTCCTGCGTATAGGACGCTCCGTTTTCTTATTTGGTGGCAGGAGATTGAGAAGTGAATGTGTCGGTTTTGCGTTACTGAACAATTTTTGTTAAAGCAAAACCGGTCCCAATATTAAACTTTAGGTCAATCTCCTCTTTAAAATATTGAAAGAAAACATTCTATGTTTGCAAAAATGATTTACGCGAAAGAATTATTACCACATAAACTCAATTTCTGATCCGCGCAACTAGTTCTTCGCTGCATTTTGCCTTTCGTTAGTTAGACAGGCACTAACGCCTGCATTCCGGAAGCACATTACACAAAAACAGGTGCTGTACCTCTCAATTCAGATGTGTTACTTTCTGACGAAATACACACGTTCGACAGCTCATGCGTGAGCACAGACGTAAACTTGAAATTTGAATTTTTATCTTAAAACTTGCCTAGTTTTAGTACAACACACTGAATATCTTACAGTGGCACTGTACGTCAATTTTCGCTTTCACAAACACGCGCAACACACTCGCGGAATACTTTTGCTGCTGAAAATTATGTTAGTTTGTGATGTCATCAATAGTTGGACTTGCCAGCCGTTAATTAAGTTTTTAATCTATAATTTAATTATCAGAAACGCGTTTACATTATTAATTGTGTTAAAATGTATACTTTTAATCGAACTTGAAAATGGGATAGTATATGAAAAATCATCCTGTTTTCCTTTAATGCTTTTGATTCAATTTCTGACCTTTTCACTTTCGGCTTTCCGCCATATTGCAGACATTTTGGATTAACTTAAAATAATCAGCCGTCAAACAGTTGCATAATTCAGAGGCATATGGTAGAGAGAGTATGGTTAGTTCTTCTGCACTGTAGTCCATTTTCTTCTGTCTAACAAGTTTCATGCGTGATGACTGCCGTTTTGCTCTTAAATTTATTGTGAACCGATTTCATCTTTTAATGTAACGTAATTTGCACAAATTAAGATGAAAACCCGACGTCTTTTCCAGTATAGGATTACTAATGTTTTTAATAAAATTTAATTTAATTGATTATACACGAACTAATTAACAAAAATACAAATCAACAGTGTGGTTTCAATCTAAATAAAAACACCAGAGAAGCGATAATACTTGGTTGTATGTATTACTTACTAATTAACACGTTTATTGACTGTCGAAGCCATTATTAAATTATAAATCAAGCCAAAAAGTGGAATAAATAATACATTAATGATATTTATATTTCTTCTTGGCTTCATTTATAGTTTGATAATGGCTTCAATAGACAAAATGATCGTTGCTCAATAAACATGTTGATTCCTAGCAGTTGACACTTTCTTGTACTTACTGATTAGTTCAGGCAGGTTTGTTTCAATTGTGTCGCCTCTTACTCCCGCATAATCATCGTTCATCTCTTCTCTGAGTCTGGCAGATTCTGTTTCTTCGCTTTCTCTAGAGTAGCTACTCCTCGACCTGGGTGAAGCCAAACACGGAGGAGGTAGTCCAGTCAGCAGAGTGGAAGCCATCAGTACGTGCAGAACTTTGAATGGTGTCATTTTGATAGCGTTGAGTTCAGGGAATCTTTCTGGATGTTTCTGAAGGATACTCAACGTTCCCAAGGACATTCACTATCACAAAGGCTACGCCAAATAAAGGAGTTCCAACTGCTCCAGTCTAATGAGAGTCGAAGTTTTCAAACTTACTTTTCAAGATAAACTGGTTCAAGCCCAACTGGAATCACGGCAAAACACTAAAGAAAGGGTAAATAAAGTCAAACCAAAAACGTTAAGCGTCTGTTGTGCAAAATTAGTACAACTATTTTATATTAAATACTAATATGATTCACTTGTGATTAATTCTTAATGAAAACAATAATGGACTTGTTAATGTTGCTACTTTTCTGCTATCGCAGTTTCTGTGTCAATAAACTATGCTGCTGCTACTACTACTACTACTACTACTACTACTACTACTACTACTACTACTACTACTACTACTACTACTACTACTACTACTACTACTACTACTACTACTACTACTACTACTACTACTACTACTACTACTACTACTACTACTACTACTACTACTACTACTACTACTACTACTACTATAGATTTTTACTTCGTTGATGTTTCTGTTTTTGAATAAAGAAATTATTTTAGAGACACTCTATATGTTTTTTATTACAGCTGGGCACGTTGCAAGCAGTTCAGTGGCACTTATATAGTTTTACTTAATGCACGTGATTGTGAAAGCACCGGTACCTGTCTGATTATCAAGCATATTTCTCTAAAATGTAACAACGAAGAGGCAAAAATATCTGTGGGACGTTTGGATGTGGGTATGTCCTACTATAGAGACCATCTAGATGCACACAAGGCTTAGTGTTGTTCAACTTTTGTTTATCAGTATTTACCGCTTAGAAAATAGACAGCAAGTAATTTTAACATTAGGCGTAGTACGAGGTTATTTATTAAGTGAGAGGCCAAGTCTTCTAAAGTTTTCCTTTCAAAGTTTGCGTTTCGTAATAAAAGTCCTTTAAGCGTTTGGTGTAATCACACTAAAGTCGCGAGCATTTTACGCTTGAGCTGTTCCATTTTGAATGCACATTCCTCCACCAATGACGTCATTCATCGACTGAAGAAAAACCTCACACTCTAAATTTCTGCCTAAACAATAACATGTTTAAAAAATACATAGCTAATTTTGTGATATTTTTGCATGAACATTACGTAAGCTGCAGAAGTTTGAATTAGTTTAAGCAGCGCGCCCGTACGGAAAGCCACGACGCGCTTACGAAAAGTCCACCAAATACGTCATAATGTTGAAGTGAATGGCGGCTACCACCGTGCTTGGAGATTTCTATTCTATTAACTTTATGCTTTATGAACATTTTTTGCTAATTTCTTTATTGTATTTTTCTAATTTTTAAGTGATAACAGTAGGATAAACCCAACATGCTAAGTGACTTGTCTTTTAATTTAGAACTTATACGCAAAATTTAACAGCAAGATGAAAATGAGAGGAACGTAGGCTGCACATTTTCATTTTTTCCAAACCTGATTTAAAGTAATGAAATCCCATTAAATGATACAGCCGATCCATATCGAACTTCAGCCTTTCTCTTCACACTAAAAAATTTACCATTTTTCAGATCGGATAAATATTCTCCCGCGAAATTGAACAAAATCCCATTTTACTTCGTCATGCTGTCTATAAATTTAATGAATTAACCCGGCCAACAGCCTTTTTTAGAAAATTATCCTTTATGAATAAGAAACGTTCCTGTACTGCCACAACCAGCCATACTTAAGTGCCACGTAATGTTTGATCCTAGCTTCCAGTATGCCAAAATGTATGTAAAAACGATTCACTGAGATGCATCACTCACTCGCCTTGTTTCGCACAATGTTCGCTGACCAATGATCTTTGCTGATGCACAATTGTAACTGACGATCTCTGTAACCTGGAAAGATTTGACATCAACTCATTTTCCTCACCTTGAAACCTTGGAATTATCGGTTAATCGGAAAGCAATTTTCACCGACGCGCAAGAGCAACAAACCGGTGCTACTTGACAAGGTGTGACCCCATCCCGCCTGGCATCATCAGCGAATAATTTGCGGCATTTTGAAAACATTTTTAATTTCGTTTGCCGTTTGCCGCCTCTTGCACGAAAACTTAATTTGCTGTCATTATTAATTTTGTTGCAGTGAACTTTTGATGCCAGCCTCAACTTTTGTTTTGGGCTACCAGTGCCATGAAGTTACTGATCTTACGTTGTTGTTGGTTATTGCTGTTGCTGTTGTCTTTGTGGTTATTGCTGTTGTCGTCGTCGTTGTCGTTGTCGTTGTCGTTGTCGTTTTCGTTGTGCTTCTTGTCGTCGGCGTCATCGTCGTTGATGTTATTGTTGATGTTGTTGTTGTTGTTGTTGAGGTGGTGGTGGTGGTGGTGGTTGTCATCATCATCGTTCTTGTTGGTTGTTGTTGTTGTTTTCGTTGTCATTGTAAATGTGGTTGGCACTACTAGTTCAGGTTTAAATAATTTGAGAAGGTTTTGGACACCACAGAACGTTAAATCCAGATCATTTTCAAGCCTTTTAGGTATCATGCACTAATAACTGCTTGAACATTGCAAAACTAAAATAATGTCTAAATTTTAAAAAATAGCTATCATAGCCTGTTGCCTAAATACAGAAGCATAATATTTTTGCAACACGTATAAGCAGTGTACTGTCTTACGTCACTTGTGAGACTAGAGGGACATTTTCTTACTTTTCCTTATTTTTTATTTAAATAAGCCTATTTCTGTAATTTTTATGTTTATAATAGCCTGACTTTTACATGTTTTGTAGATACAATAAAGGTTTTGATAGGGATAATGATCGAAGTTTATTCAAAAAATGACAGATACAGGTTTCCTTACCCGATCATTGGTTTACTGAAATTTTGGTACTCATCTCAACGCATCAGCAAAACTGTCTCCGATTCACCTAAAATTAGTAATGGTGTTCGTCAGGGTGGTGTACTATCTCCGTTGCTTTTCTCCTTATATGTAAATGATTTATTAAAATATCTGTTCGTAAAAACTAATGCGGCTTATCGTCGTGGTAATATTATCTTTAACCATTTGCTATATGCTGACGACCTTTCCGTACCTGCTATGCAGAATTTTTTGACTTTTTGCTCATGATATTGACATTTTTAACGCTTAAAAAATGGAATGTCTGTGCATTTTGTCGAATATTTTACGTGATGCAACTCCTGGTGATGTCATGCTCTGTGTCAGAAAAATCAGACTTAGTAACAACGTGAAGTATGTAGGTAACATATTGTCAGATAATAAAAAAAATGACGACGATATTCTTAATCAACTTCGTTTATTTTGCGTCAGAGCAAATACAATTGTAAGGCATTTTTCTTATTGTACTAAGGATGTAAAACAAAGGCTATTTAAATCATATTGTTCGTCATTTTATTGTTCCTATCTTTGGACCTATAAATATTAAATATTACTTAATAAACTAAAGTCTGCTTACTACACAGCTATGATAAAATTATTCAAATATAGATATGGTGCTCGAGCTTCTACAATCTATAATCATTTTTAACTTATTTTACGTAAATCTACATATAATCTTAGATGCCGTTTTTTAAACGCCTGAATTGTTTTATTAAAACATGTAATTTACAATGGTAATCTTTTTGCCCATTGGAATGTAATTTGTTTGACATTCTGGTATATATCTTAACTAAATCTCTTATTATTCTTATTTTTTCTGCAAATTGTTAGTTTACGTTTTTAATTAGTTTTTTAGTAGTTATTGGATTTTATGTCTACGAGCTGAAGCAAAAAATAAAATAAATAAATAAATATAACTAATTTTTATTATTATTTTCAGTTAGTTATTTGTTCATTGCAAGTTATTTGATATTAGAAGAAAACGTGGCCTCTTTTCTAATTTCTGTGCAAGATTGATTGTTCTAAAAGACAATGCCCAACGAACTTCAAAGAAAACAGATAAAAGAATGAAACAATACTGCAGACATATGATTTCGTATAAATGATCACTAATGTTCTTTTACGCAAAATATGTCTAATAGTTATTGTTTCGCTACTATGCCAGGAAATTATGAATTTTCGTTTCTTCTATGTCAAGTTATTTTTGCTGTTATTGATTTTAATAAGAGGAAGCAGGCAGTACGGTGACAATGTTTCTGACTTCTTTGAGTCTAACTCACGATGTACAACAGTGATTTCGTTGAGCTTCCAAAACGTCCTATTTTGTGGCCATAATACTAATTTAACAGAAAGTGATTTACTGGATATAGGAAAAACAGAACTTAATCAAAGACTACATTACGGCATCAATATATTGACATATATAGGCACAGCGTTACCTGCAAATTGGTTGAAGGACATCCGCCTGCGATTGCTTAAGCTGTCATCAAAGCGCTTGGAGAAAATCGATAAAGACAGTATTGGTGGACACTTTGAAATTATAGAGTTTAAAGAATGTGAGAACTTAATGTTTGTTGATGCACAAGCATTCTTCGCACAGTCCAATCTGTCAAAGCTAGTACTGCAAAATAATAAAATTCTTCCGTTTACACTAGATGTATCGCAAAGCAAAAATCTTGCACTGATTGACTTGAGTAGGAATAGTTTAAGAACAATGAGGGAACCACATTTGCACCCAGACGTTCGCAATCTGATATTTGATCTAGGAGCAAATAAGATTTACTGTGATTGCAACATAGGATGGCTTGCTAGTTGGGAATTTCAGAAACACATAAAAAAACCTTTAAACGAAGGACTCAGACTGCAATGCGACGAACCAGAAAAGTATCGAGGTATGACTGTAGCGAGTGGCTTTCTCATAGAACTTTGCTTAGAATGTCATCCAAAGCCATGCAAGAGTTGTGTCTTGTGTATGAATGGCGGAACATGTGTAGAAGACCAATCTTCCTACAAGTGTGTTTGCCCTTCTGGATATGCAGGACCAGATTGTAGTTTGGTGCTGTGGTGGTGCAAGGCTAATTCGTGCAAGAATGGCGGAACATGTGTTGATAGCAGGGGAAACTACACCTGTATCTGCGCACCCGGATACGAAGGGTTTCATTGCGACATAGCCCAGAGGAAGTGTAAGCCTGGTTTTTGTAGGAATGGTGGCAAATGCATTGGTAGTTCAAATTCGTACGCGTGTCTTTGCACAGCTGGGTATACAGGGCTACATTGTGAAAGTGTTTCGGATAAAATGTTAATCAAATCCTCTACTGTGATTCCAGCCATAATTGCTGCATTCGTGATACTGAGTGTTGTAATGGGGTTGACTTATCGTAATTATAAAAAGCAGACTAGTTGCTTTGCTCAGGATGTAAGTTCTGAGTCATCTGATGACAGAACGTCTGAAGAAAGCAATGAAGAAAGCAGCAGTGCAAACAGTGCAAGTAGTGCAAGCAGTGTAGGTAGTGAAAGCACTACAGGCTCAGAAACGTAATAGCATACATTATCACTTTTAATTGTGATATCAGTGTCCGTGAGAAAATAAACAAGGATTGAAAAAATAAGTAAGACGAATTGAAAACCTAGCAGTTTTTATTTTCTGATAATATTTTAACAATAGTCTGACTAAGACCTAGTATTTGCAATGCTGTAGATACTGTGAGACTCCCATTTTATATTCAAAGCGAGAAACGTTTAAGAAAAAGTTAAAATACGGTATTACGTTGATTCTTACAAAGCTAACTACAACCAGAAATCAAATATTTGCAATGTGTAATTTCTTAGGAACAAATTTCTTCAAAATGTCGGTGAATTGTAAGCTCTGTTTTCAATTGCATTTGAGCAGGTCAGTTTAATGTTTCTAGCACCATGGCCGATGCATTTACAACCTTTACATATTTCATTTTGGGCAAGACCTCACGTTTCTCACAATTATTGTTATCATTAAACGTAACTTAATGTTAACGTAACATTAAAACAACAAAACCATCCACTCACATAAATATTTTAAAAATTCGTCTTCAAAATTTTATACCACTTACATACTGCCTTTTTGCACACGGGGTGTGCGTCGGCAGTAACACTGTACAAAGCATGTAAATTTAAACTCACGCGATGACCGCTAGACACAGACATTTTGACGACAGGTCATTTGAAACACGTTTAGACAACACTGAGTGAAGTTTAAAAAAATAATCAGAGCATTCGTTGCGCACACGTCACCAACTAAGTAAAATTTTAAATTAATGTATCTTGTCAATAAGAATAAAAGTACGTTTTCTGGTTAGTGAGTGGTGCACCCTGGAGGTGAATCACAAATTTTGCTAATTTCTGAAAACATTTTAAATAATTAATAATTTTCTTTTCTTGTTACATAAGTATTTCAAGCAGGTAAGCGAAATGTTAAAGTAAGACAACTTTGTGCGGAAAGATTTTTGGGACATAGTTTAACATTTCCTTTATTCCCTTTGTGCGTGTAAGCGCGATTTATGTTGTGCGTGTATGACGTCATGTAATGGCGCCGTCGGAACAGTATCGCGTGAGATACAAACTGAAAACAAACAAAAATTCTTTTTAACGCGAGTACGATATATGCATAAAATTGCTGAAAAGTAATACAATTTTTAGGCTATTTTGTGAAACTCTATTTCAGGCATCTCTTTTCTTGTCCTTTAAGGCTGCTTACACAGTAGGATAGTTTAGTATTCATTTCATCAAAGTGATGGTCCAAAAACAAATGTACTGTGAAAGTTAGCTATGAAGTTGAAATTGAACACTTGTAGAAAACAACTGAACACTATATTACATGTTTGCAAAACTGAAACACGTTTATTATACTATATACACAGTAAAATACACAAGTAAAATGAAGATCACGACTGCTGCACTGCACTGAGAGTGTGAGTCAGACAGTGTGTAGCACGACTGCACTGCACTGAGAACGTGACAGAGAGTCACATAAGTAGATCGACTGCACGTCACTGAGAGCGTGACAGAGAGACAGTGGCTAGAAGTGAATTCCAGCCAGTTTATATAGGTACAGAACTATGCAAAAACTTGGCTTCACATATCCCATTACAGTAAAAATAGGGGAGATCCAGTGAGTTTGCATATTCACTGGACCGAGCAATTGTACTAAGGGTGAGTTTAACTAGTAAAATGTTAAAGTGACTAATCAATAGATGGCAGCACCTAAAATATACAGTTACAACTTTCACATGTACGTTTTCTGAATATGAAACACACTAAAATAATGTCCTTTAAGTTTCTGCGGTTTTTTGAGTTCTTGACAAAATGTCAGCCAAAAATAATGTATTGTATTTCGACAGCAGACAGCAGACAGCACGTATTTGCAACGTTTTGTAGCAATTCACAAAATCAAAGTTCAACAAAATTAATAAAATTTAAAAAAACATTTCACTGACTGATGCCTCACAAAACTGAAATTTTTTATTCTTAGTCCAGCTTTCATTAAAGTCAAACTGAACCCTCATTATAAGCTTTTACAATCTACAATCCTACTCTCATTATTTCGAAGATAGATCTTTCCTGCTAACCTTTTTTTATTCTCAAAGCAATAAAACCCTTATAACAAGTAAATTTGAATTATTTTTGTTCTTTGTTCAATTTTTTCTCATTTTCTTCTTGTTTTTTCCGTTTAAAGACGACATCTATCTTTAAAAGTATCAAACATTTCGCGAGATAATTGTACATCCTCCGTGACACTCATTATGAATATTAAATTTAATTTATCATAAACTTACTGTAAAATTTGTTTATTTTGATTTTTTATCACTTCGTTGTTAGCGGTATTAAATTTGAAGAACTGGTACAGTCCACTCAGTGGTGAGCGAACTGGATAGGACCAAGATCCGCAAGTTTCCTAATCGCATCGCGTGCGGATTTACTATTGAAAACAAAGCGTATACGCGAATGAAATGCGGATTAAAAATTTTGATAGATCGGATTTTTGCAGATTTAAATTTTCATTAATGTTAATCCGCGCTAGATAACCATGTGAGCATTGCAGGAACAAGGTGACAAACCGACACTCATCACAAGCTACCAGGTTGAATAGTAACAATAAAAGGAAAATAATAATTAGTTTCTTTAATTATTAAACAAACATATTACTGTACAGTAACTAGTAGTAATAGCAGCTGTAGTAATATGTTTTACTTGCTATTAAAAATACTAATGTTAGAATAATGCAATAATAATACCTAGCAAATACCCCGCAAAAAAATGTAAATACACTTATAATCAAAAATACGCGAACATCCTACATAGTCCTCATTTATAACGCAAAGCGAGCAGCAGTTTTTACTGAATTAAAGTTATAAAGTTATAGACAGAGTCAAATGGATGACGTCACAACAGTGGCTTTGTGTCAGCAGTTTTTCAAGCGAAAATCGCCCAAAATGGAACCTCCAATCAACTCGTCACAGCTCCTCACGGTGGAAGCGTCCTAAAATGCAGCGCACATCAACGTGTAACCCTGTTTCTCCTCTTTCTTTCTAAAGAGCTATGCATTTTCTCCCGAGAGTCCCACCAAGCACCACTAAAATGTTTTATCTACAAGCTGTTTGACCAAAATTTCGAAAAAATCAGGAGTTGGGTCCAGGAAAACGTCCGTCACGGGACGCCGTGGCCCTCTCGCGAATTGTAAATAATTCTAAATATTCCCTCAAACAATTTCAATTAATCAATGAAAATCAAACCTCCCAGCGGACACACTGCAACAAGGTGCAATTTCCACTGATTTAAAATATTTAGCTTACTTAAACCAAGGTTAGATAAACATGCAGATTATTATGCGGATTTGAATTAAAAATAGCCATGTAAGCAGGATGCAGATCGGAAGTTGCGGATCAGGAAGGATCGCTGATTTGAATTAATTTAGTAGAGTGGTGAGGTCGCTGTTAATAGCAAAATGCGGCGTTTGGTCGAATGCGGATTTTCAGTTTGCGGACCAAATTTTCTGCGGATCGGGAAATTAGCCGATCATCTCACCAAAACCGGCAAACAAACATCAATTAAAGACGGTTTCTGTACCGTGCCAAAGATGGCGTTCCTCACGACAATGCATGCGGTCAAAATTCACCAGAAAAAGGCAAGTTATTTAGTTTATAAGTTCTCTTTTGTTTGATAATGAAAATGATTTTTTGTGCAATCATAATAATGCGTTAAAAAATTTCAATGTCTGTTTAATATAGGACCTTTGAAGATGTTCAATTTTAGAAAAGAATCAGCTAGCAGCCCAAGTGATAAAGTTGCTATTGTTAGGTCACACGAACAGAGGACTGGAAGCTTCACATAATACATTAGAAGTTACCTAGTTTTCTGTACAAAACTGATTGTCTTTACAAACAATGCCGAAAGAAATTTAAAGAAACTAAAGAACGAAACCACGTTGCAGGAGAGCTTTTCACTGATACAAGTTATGCTGGCTTAAGCTAAGTTGTTTTTACAAATTAGAAATGTTGAATGGTTATTGCTTCTTTGCTTTGCAAAAAAACCATGAACCCTCGTACCTTCCGTAAATTTGTGTTGTTGTTGGTTTTAGTAAAAAGAAGCAATCTGCAGACTGGCAGCGTTTTGGGCGCAATTGGTCGAGATAAATCCCGATGTACCACAGTGAATTGGGGAGATTCTGGAAGCTTCCTGTTTTGTGGGAGTAGCAGAAATTTAACAGCAAATGATCTGTTGGACATAGTAAAAACAGAGTTAGATGTAAACATACATCAAGGGCTTAATATACTGCAATACGCAGACAAAACGTTGCCTGCAAATTTACTGACAAATGTTCAGCTGAATTTGTTTAGAATGGCTTCTAAGAACCTAGAACGTATCTTGGAATATGACATTGCTGGACGGCTTGAAATTATAAACTTTCAAGATTGCAGTAGCTTAACATTTGTTCACTCCAATGCATTTGTCATGCAAAGCAACTTAACTGAATTAATGCTGCAAAACAACAAAATTCTGTCATTTCTTTCACTCAATGTATCACAAAGCAAATATCTTTCATTGATCGACTTGAGTAGGAATAACTTAGGAACAATGACTAAACCTCTACTGCACCCAGATGTTCGTAACCTCACTGTTGATCTCGCTGCAAATAAATTAAACTGTGATTGTAACCTGGCCTGGCTTGCTAGCAGAGACTTTCAGAAACACCTAAAAAAACCTTTAAGCAAAGGACTCAGATTTCAGTGTGATGAACCAGGAAGATACAGAGGTAAGACAGCAACAGAAGACTTTCTTGCAAAACTATGCTTTGATTGTTATTCTCAGCCATGCAAGAGTTGTGACTTGTGTAAAAATAACGGGACATGTGTTGATAACAAATCTTCCTACACATGTATCTGTGAAACAGGATATACAGGACAAGATTGTAGTTTGGTGCAAAAGTGGTGTAAGCCCGAAACGTGCGAAAATAGTGGAACATGTATTGACGACAGTTACAACTACACTTGCATCTGTGCACCAGGATATGGAGGACGAAACTGCGGTACAGTTCTAGGGTGTAAGCCTGGTTTATGTAACAATGGCGGCACATGCATCGATAGAGCGGATTCTTACACGTGCACATGTGCACCAGGGTTTACAGGACGAAACTGCGGTACAGTTCTAGGGTGTAAGCCTGGTTTATGTAACAATGGCGGCACATGCATCGATAGAGCAGATTCTTACACGTGCACATGTGCACCTGGGTTTACAGGACGAAACTGCGAACGGTCTTTTAGCGGTCAGGAAACCGAATCCCAATCTGGTGTGGTGGTTACAACTATTGCATGCATTATTGTTTTTGTAACACTAACCGCTTTAGTGTTATTAGCATTTATTATGTACAGTCGCCGAAAACGAGTTTCTGAGGATTCAAGGTCACAGTTGTCTGACGACAGGGCTTCCCTGGAAAATGTTGAAGGAAATGTTGATGCAGATTCTAGTCTGTCTGACGGCAGCATGTCTGAGCCTGACGACAGTAATTAAGGGCAAATAGCATGCAAAAAACTCGTTAGTGGTAAGAACTCGATAGTTGATGCTATGCCCTGAAACAAAAATAAAAATAATGATAGGTACTGTCTTTGTTTGTGCAATGTACACAGATTTTATTGATGTATAAGACACTACATGTCACCAGAAAGTGTGGAGCTGGAGTATGAGATCTATGTCAAAGACGAGCTTATGAGTCTTGTGAGCAGCAGATTCACCATTGTTCATGTTTAAGGATGGATTCCTCTACACCATTCTTTAGCTTATCTGATGAATATTTGATAATTATACTGTAATAGTAGTAGTAGTAGTAGTAGGTAGTAGTAGTAGTAGTAGTGGTAGTAGTAGTAGTAGTAGTAGTAGTAGTAGTAGTAGTAGTAGTAGTAGTAGTAGTAGTAGTAGTAGTAGTAGTAGTAGTAGTAGTAGCAGTAGAGTAGTAGTAGTAGTAGTAGTAGTAGTAGTAGTAGTAGTAGTAGTAGTAGTAGTAGTAGTAGTAGTAGTAGTAGTAGTAGTAGTAGTAGAAGTTTTTTTCTAGTAATTTGGATCTTCAGTAGCAGTTAGTAATTAATTACCCCAAAAGGTAAAATCGCTAATTGCTTCTTGACGTGTTAGACTCTTTCTTCCTGTTTCCCCTCCTCTCTCTCTCTCTCTCTCTCTCTCTCTCTCTCTCTCTCTCTCTCTCTCTCTCTCTCTCTCTCTCTCTCTCTCTCTCTCTCTCTCTCTCTCTCTCTCTCTCTCTCTCTCTCTCTCTCTCTCTCTCTCTCTCTCTCTCTCTCTCTCTCTCTCTCTGTCTCTCCACTTTCCGTTTTTCTTTTTCTTTTTTCCTATGTTCTCCATGTTTCCTTTCTTTTTACTGTTTCCTTCTCCCCCTTTCACTTTCTCTCCTTTTGCTCTTCTGCATCTTTCACTCCACCTCTGTTTTTTCACACTCTAATAATAAGTGCTTTCCCTGTTGTTACTAAAAATGAACCCCATAGAACTCTCACCTTCACATACATGCATTTCAAATTATTCGCGACAAATAAAGAATAAAATCTTTTACCATTTCCAGCTTTTCAAAAAAATGAGTTGAGTTATTTGTTTGTTCCCTTGAGGTAATTAGTGAATTCATTTATTTTAAAAGAGAAACAAAGAGAGAGAGAGAAAGAGAGAAAGAGAGAGAGAAAGAGAGAGAGAGGGAGAGAGAGAGAGAGAGAGAGAGAGAGAACGAGAGAGAGAGAGAGAGAGAGAGAGAGAGAGAGAGAGAAGGAGAGAGAGGTGGGAAAGAGAGAGAGAGGTAGAGAGAGGGGGAAAAGAGAGAGAGGGCTGGAGGGAGGGAGAGAGAGGCAGAGAGAAAGAAAGAGGGGGGAGGCGAGAGAAAGAGAGAGAGGAGAGAGAGAGAGAGAGAGAGAGAGAGAGAGAGAAAGTGTGTGTGTGTGTGCGCGCGCATGCATGCGTGCGTGCGTTTTGTGTGTGTGTGTGTGTGTGTGTGTGTGTGTGTGTGTGTGTGTGTGTGTGTGTGTGTGTGTGTGTGTGTGTGTGTGTGTGTGTGTGTGTGTGTGTGTGTGTGTGTGTGTGTGTGTGTGTGTGTGTGTGTGTGTGTGTGTGTGTGTCTGTGTGATTTTGTGTTCTGTTTTTCTTTACAGTTCATGTCGAATATATTCGTTGTTGAAAAAACCTCTATTGTTGAATTCCAATTGAAACAAAGAAATTCCTAAATAATGAAACAATGTAGAAAATTTTTTCACTCCTAGGAACTCAAGATTGCAGCTGGCTTTTGCGCTCAGAACTTATGCATTGCTTTCTTTCCACGATTTTTTTTACCCTGCTTCTATTGAATTTATTAAAAAGAAGACAGTCTGCAGACGACATGGTCTCCGCAACTGAAGGCAAAACTAGGTGTACAACTCTACGTTTGAATGCACTGTCCATTCTATTTTGTGGTCTAGACTATAACTTGACAAAAAATGATTTGGTGGATATAACACAAGCAGAGCTTGAGCCAACACACCAGGGACTTACTGTTGTGGAATACGTGAATAAAACTTTGCCAGTAAAGTGGTTAGAAAGTGTACAACTTAAATCACTTTACCTATCTTCTAATCACTTAGAGAGTATTGGTGATAGTGACATAGCTGGAGAGTTTGAAAGTATAAGCATAAGATCGTGTGAAAAATTAACATATGTGCACCCACGAGCTTTCTTCTTACAAAGTAATTTGTCAATGCTAACTTTAGAGAAAAATAAAAATCTTACATATCTTGAACTAGATATATCAAACAGCAGAAACATTTTGTTACTTGACCTTAGTGAAAACAGTTTAGAAGTATTGGCAAAGCCCTTGCTGCACCCAGACGTTCGAAATTTGACTTTGAATCTCACAGGAAATAGATTACAATGTGGCTGTAATTTTACATGGCTGACTGATCAAGAATTTCACGTATATCTCAACAAACCATTACGTAAAGGTCTTAAATTTCAATGTGACGAACCAGAAAAATATAATGGCAAAACCGAAGTATCAGACTTACTTCTAAGCATGTGCTTAGATTGTCATTCGGACCCTTGTGCCACTTGTGATTTGTGTAAGAATAACGGAACATGTCTCAATAAGAATGGTACCTATAAATGTATCTGTGCAACCGAGTACACGGGTCCACTGTGTGAAACATTGTACCTATGCAGGCCTGGCACGTGTCAGAATAACGGGAAATGTATCGAAAACGGTACTTCCCCTGCATGCATCTGTGCTCCGGGATACGCAGGAGCAAACTGTAGTATTGTTCTGCAGCCGTGTAAGCCTGATGTGTGCAAGAACAATGGTACTTGCGTTCCCAGCGTAGGTACTGTAGAATCTTACATATGCATGTGTTTACCGGAATATATCGGAATAAATTGCAGCAAACTTTTGCACGTTGAAGCAAAACCCACGTTACTCACTTGGCTCATACCAGGACTCATAGTATTGGCAGTGTTTGGTGTTGTGGCTTTCAAGAATAGGCCAGCAAGACTTAGTTGTAGGCGTCAGACACAGACACAATGGAACTCTTGGGATGACGTCAGGACGAATAAAGATGATGATGAATATTCTTATTTGCCAGATAGCAGTATTGCTGATGATGCTTCTTATCTGTCCCATACTAAAATGGCTGAACGTACTTCTTAAGGTACTTCAAAGCGTTATGAGTGTAATTTCTCACATTAAATTGTTATATCGGTTGCTTCATTCACCAGTCAGTTTTCATATTTAATGATTATGCTAAGTAGATTAGCCACAGCCCAACTAACAAATTAATTAGGCTGACGTAGTAGTCAGCTTTCATCCGCCGCTTAAATATGAAAATGGTACATTTATGTCCAATTCCGTTTGTGAACTCGTTTACCATTAAACGTGTACTGAATTACATTATTGCGTTTTAGTTTATTCTTTCAGCCAGCCTACATGTCAGATGGTAAAATATTAATAGTGATTAAGCTCAATGGTGACATACCAGTTAGAAAAAACATACTACATATTACGTACTAACTACATGTTACATACTACTTACTACATGCATACTACAGTAACGGATGCGCTCAAACACTTTCTGTGTTTTAATACTGGTCAGCAAAACGCTACGATTTTTTAAAGCTAAAATCACTTGTAGAAATTTGCACATGTATTACCTATTTTTGGAGATATTGGTTCTGGAACAGGTTGTAATTTATGGTTGGACAAAATGCCTTCTGCACGATCAATGAATGTTTTGAGGAAACTAAAAAGGTTGACTGGCTAGCGAATTTTCTGTCTGACAGCAAACTTATCAGTGTGAACTGCTTTGCGAGTTACTATCGGCAAGAAATTGCAAACTCTCCAACAGTTGTTGCGAGTTACTGTCTATCATCAAACTCTGACAGAATTATTAGCCAAGCAGAAACGGAATTCCAAACTGTTACTCTCGACACTTCTCTCAGTGAACAGAGAAAAGAGTGTTAACTCGTGTCTATTGTTGGAGAGTAACTCGCTGTAAGCTTTGGTCTCTACGTCTGAACACGCATGCGAGTTTCTTGTCGAAAAAAGCCCGCTAGTCTTAACGCACCGTAAATGGTTTCACGCATAAATTCTTTTACATAAAGCCACTGTTTTAATAAAATTCGTCCCACAAGCAAAATGCTGATTATTTCAATTAAGTTTTAACCATCTTAGAAATCGAAAGGAATTAAAAAACTGCTTGTAAAGTTTTAATCAACGTAATATGTATTAATAAAAATATGCATTTGACATGATAGGAACAAATAAAAGTACTCTTGCTTTTCAGTTAAACGTCATACGTTGATTTCTTTTTATTTACTAGAAGACATTGGATCTCTTATCTACTTTTGTGCTGTCATTTGATATCACTTAATATCTGACATTTATAGAAGTAGTTGTCTACTGTACGAAAAAGGATTAAACTGAATGTGCTTTTGGGAGTTCCTTTTGCAAGAAACGTCTGATGTACTTTCTTCTTCTTCTTCTGTTGTTCTAAATATCTATTGTTGACATGGAGCCTCTATCCTTTATTAGAGCACCCCACTGTTCCTGCCTGCAGCTAAAAATTGCAATTCCCGTGGTGCTATTGTTAGGTTTGGTTCCACCTGTTCTAAATCTTATTAATTCTTGATACCCAAGTTGTTTTTGGTTTTCCTGGAGGTCGTTAGCAGGTTTCAGGGCCTCGCTTAATGCTAATCTTACTGATGTTGTTTCTGGCAATCTCATTAAATGTCCGACCCATCTTAGTCTTCTGATGCTGATTTTAGAGCTCCAATGTTTAATGCTAATCTTACTGGTGTTGTTTCTGGCAATCTCATTAAATGTCCTACCCATCTTAGTCTTCTGATTCTGATTTTAGTGCTCCAATGTTTAATGCTAATCTTACTGCTGATGTTTCTGGCAATCTCATTAAATGTCCTACCCATCTTAGTCTTCTGATGCTGATTTTAGAGCTCCAATGTTTAATGCTAATCTTACTGGTGTTGTTTCTGGCAATCTCATTAAATGTCCTACCCATCTTAGTCTTCTGATGCTAATCTTAGTGCTCCAATGTTTAATGCTAATCTTACTGATGTTGTTTCTGATAATCTCATTAAATGTCCTACCCATCTTAGTCTTCTGATGCTGATCTTAGTGCTCCAATGTTTAATGCTAATCTTACTGATGTTGTTTCTGGCAATCTCATTAAATGTCCTACCCATCTTAGTCTTCTGATTCTGATTTTAGTGCTCCAATGTTTAATGCTAATCTTACTGATGTTGTTTCTGGCAATCTCATTAAATGTCCTACCCATCTTAGTCTTCTGATTCTGATCTTAGTGCTCCAATGTTTAATGCTAATCTTACTGATGTTGTTTCTGGCAATCTCATTAAATGTCCTACCCATCTTAGTCTTCTGATTCTGATTTTAGTGCTCCAATGTTTAATGCTAATCTTACTGGTGTTGTTTCTGGGAATCTCATTAAATGTCCTACCCATCTTAGTCTTCTGATTCTGATTTTAGTGCTCCAATATTTAATGTAATGCTAATCTTACTGCTGATGTTTCTGGCAATTTCATTAAATGTCCTACCCATCTTAGTCTTCTGATGCTGATTTTAGTGCTCCAATGTTCTTTCTCACATTTCACTGGTTTACCTACGTGACAAAACACGTCTATGCTGCATAACAATGTTAAATTTGTGTGTCATAATGTAAAAATAAACTTCTAGAGATAAAACTATAAACTTTAACACTTTTGTGTTTATTGGTTGCTCATCTGGGTTGTTGCATAACGATCCTGTCCTGTTCCGCTCTCTCTCGAGGTGAGAATTATTTCAGGGGGCGCACCGTTTTCCTGAGGCACTGCTGTGTCATTCGTGACGCCATGTTTTATTTTCACGTTACATCCTATTTGATACAGGATGATCCAAGCAATGGACGTGATTAGACAACAGCCTGTTGCCCATTTCAATACAGTCACGGGCCACCCTGTAGAGCAGCTCCTGGCCTCCAGATACAGGGCGGGCGTAAAAATGCCTTCCCCGTATTTGACGGTTTGTTGTGCTCTTACTTTGGCGTGGAATGTCATCAAACCAAAGCCAAGAAATGCCCCTGAAAAGGGAAAAGATTATTAAAGGAAAACAGGACGATTTTTCAAACCCTACCTCATTTTCAAGTATGGTAAGTATACATTTAAACGCCAATAATACTGCAAAAACGTTTCATAATAAAATGGTTGATTAAAATCTTAGTGAACGACGTTATTCTTTCGCGTAAGTCATTCTTGCGAAAATGGTACGTCCCCTTTCAATATTTTAAAGAGTAGATTGTTTTGACCTATAGTTAAAAATACATTGGTTAACGTATGTTAACTATTTTGCTAGACTGGACCTTTTGAAACAACAGGCTCTTCAAACCAGGCATTTTTATTTTTGATATGAAATTTTGCCATGCACATATAGATTTAAGTTTTAACGATTTTTTACCTACGCACCTAGTATCGGATTAAGGGGTCATAGTTACAAGTTGTACAAAAATTATTGTCGTATCGATGTTTTTAAACACTCTTTTGTAAACAGGGTGATCGATATATGGAACAGTTTACCGTCGGAGATTGTGTTAATGGTAGCAACTTACGTTCTTTTTAATTTAAACTACTTACATTTGATTTTAATCCTTTTTGTAAATTTAATAGAAATGACTAATTATTGTGGGCCACCATGCGCATTCGTGTCTGGTGGCTTCTCCATTCCTAAAACATTAGCTAATCATATTTATTTGTAAGATTTTAATGTATATGTAAAATTGTATATTTGGATTGAATAAATCTACTCTACTCTGCTCTGCTCTGCTCTGCTCTGCTCTGCTCTGCTCTGCTCTGCTCTGCTCTGCTCTACTCTACTCTACTCTACCCTACCCTACCCTACCCTACCCTACCCTACCCTACCCTACCCTACCCTACCCTACCCTACTCCACCCCACCCCACCCCACCCTACTCTAATCTAATCTAATCTAATCTAATCTACGGTCTGGTTTTCCTTCAGGGAATTAATTACGTACAGTTAAACACTAATACCATCGCCTGCAGTAATCTAGCCAGTTAGTAGATGAGCTAAGCATCGAGCAAGTCAACCATAGAGTCAGAATGTATCTTACCTGTTAGCATGTACATGCTGCCAGTCATCATCATGCATAACACCTGCTTATAAATAATAGCTAGACATGCCATCACCACGCATCCACTAGCTAACATCAGACATACCACCATGCTGGATATTGTCGAGGTTTGTAATCCTGTTAATAAGAAACAATAATGATAATGATGATGATGATGATGATGATGGTGGTGATGATGGTGATGATGATGTTGATGATGATGATTACGATGATGATGGTGATGATGATGATGATGATGATGGTGTTGATGATGGTGATGATGATGATGATGGTAATGATGGTGATGATGATGATGATGATGATGATGATGGTGATGATGATGATGATGATGGTGATGATGGTGATGATGGTGATGATGGTGATGTAGATGATGATGAAAACAACAACAATGATAATAATTAATATATTAATAGTTATAGCAATAATAATAATAATAATAATAATAGTAATTACGCCACTACACCGCCTGTATATCATTTGTTCCTCTTTAGGTCTCTTTATCAAAGGTTACGGAGGCCTAAGGCTGTTTTTGTCCCTTTGACAATAATAACGAAATGGTTAAATACAAAAATTTGAAACCGTCTTTTCCCCTGTTTTTAGATTTAGGATTTTTCATTAATATTGGCAGTTTTTTAGATTCATGTGTTTCTTCTGCAAAGCGTCACTCCATCTATTGTAACATCGAGGCATTAACATTTATTAGAGTATTCCACCCACTCTTATCTGCAGCTAACAGCGTTTCTACTCCTAAAGATAGATTTGGTTGAAGCTGTTGAACATCTTTATTTATCTTAGTTATCAAAGGTTTTTGGTTTGCCAGGTGGTTTTTTGCAGGATTTTAAGCTTTCCTTTAAGGCGATATTTACTGTTGTTTCACTTGGTCATCTCAAAAGATGTCCTCAACATGTTGATCTTCAAATCTTGATTTTTAAACTCCAAAGAATTTCTTTCGTTCTATCATATAAATCTTCATTTTCGATTATGTATGGCCATCTTGTCTTTAAGTATTTCCTTAGAAGACGTCTGTGAAATGTGTCAATCAGCTTTTCTTGAGTTATCGTTAAACAAAACAATATTTAAAAAGTGTTTATTGGTAGTTGACTCACGTTTATAGGAAAGCAATGCATCTTCAGAAAGGTACTGATGAGGCGTCTGATTCGATGACCAATGTTCATGATACATATAGCAAGGAAGTCGACCATCGTCGTACAGTCCATACTCAATGTTTGCTGTTTCTCTCTCTTCGTCTGAAAATCAATGAAATTGCTTGAATTCTTTCTGCTATTGTATCTAAAGAACTTCTTAATTCGCTGTTTTCAACACTGCTAAAGTTAACTGCGTCAGGTCAAATTCATTGCCACTTAAGTGCTTTATTAATTAGAATATTAATATTGAATAAATTTTATTAATTCGTCCAAAGGCTGAAAGATACAATGTGGAACTGCAGCGGATGAAATCACTCAGAATAATTTTTCTTGGTGGACACCCATCTAACTTACTAACTAACCAGCCCTAGCGACGTTTAAAGGAAAAGTCAAGCATTCTAGGAGGTTATTCGTTTTTCAATATTCGCGAAAAATGTTAGAAAGATTTAATAATGAAACTGCAATAAGCGCGTCGTGTAACTAACTAAAATTATTTTAAAATCGCCAACACTTCGTGCTTGGACGCTCCCATTTTCAATGTCCATTCTTCTTCCAATGACGTCATTCGTCGTGAAGAAAAGTAGTGCTCTGTCAGTCCTCACCAAAAGTATAATAAGTTTTTACAAAAAAAATAGCTGGCTATTTTTGTAATGTTTTTGCTTAAATATTAGATAAACTGTGGAAGTTTGAATTAGTTTAAGCAGCGCGTGCTTACGGAAAGCCACGATGCGCTTTCAAAAACTTACGAGATCTTCCAGTTTCGGGATGACTTTAAAGTGAATGGCAGCAACCACGGCATCCGAAAATTTCTATTCAGAGGTAGTATGTTTTAAATTTATGCTCTATAGTCAGTTCTTTGTAAATTTCTTTGTTATATTTTTCTAAGTTTAAGTGATAGCAGTAAAATAAACATAACATGCTGAGTGACTTGTTCTTTCCTCTAGCACACCACAAACAGTTTAAGTGATAGCAGTAAGATAAACACAACATGCTGTGTGGCTTGTTCTTTCCTCTAGCACACCACAAACAGTTTAAGTGATAGCAGTAAAATAAACACAACATGCTGAGTGGCTTGTTCTTTCGTTTAACTTCATAGGTATCCTGATAATGTGAACAACTTAAACATTCCCCACCCAATAAGATAAAACCATAGTATTTAGGCTTCAAAAATTGTTCCTTTGATAGGAGTCTATACTTTTCATGGATTTCCATACAAAATATTTATTATTCAGTTTCAGCTATAGCTGAGTAATTTCAATTATGACACGATCAAAGTATTTTTGTCCCCATGTAAAACCATCTTAAAGACGTCATGATCTTTATCAGCTCCTATGCAAACTTCTCATATTCAGCAACGTTTCAGTAATTTCATTTACAGCATCTGTTACATACGAAAACTTTTGCAAAATGTTCTTATTCCACGATTAAAGAGCATTTTATTCTGATTTCTTTATTTGTTCCAAATTTCCAGAAAACGCTGTGTATGTCTTAGCTTTGATGCAGTGCTGGATTAAGGCATGGGGTTTTGTGGAATGCAGCCCATAGGCCTCTGCCAGCTGATTAACTTAAATTAATTTACTGTAAAAAATTACTACAGAATGACAGTACAAGTATGTTGAATTATCTTTTTAAAAATGGCTCAATTAATTAATAAACTGTATAATAATACACTGGAATTATTTTCTAGTCCAATAATCACACTGCCACGCTGGCAACCCAGAATATAATGAGAGAATTTCATAGGGCTTGAGAACACATCTCCTCTGACAAAGATGAGACATCTCTGTTCAAAGATAGCTTAGTCACACTTTGCCACTCATCTCAGTAGGTTCTAGCCTACTGGAACTCTGAACTAGGTATTCTTGGTTTTGTTCTTGAAGTTAAAGGAGCCTGAGCCTTACATTTCCTGTAACCCAGAGGTCTACAAAATCAAAATCCGGTCTTGCTTTTACCTGTTAAAGTATCACAGATTTTCCACAGTCCGCCTGCCATGTTTATCAAGAAAACGAAACTTGTACTATTCGCAATGGTATCATTCTCATTCATTCTTGTTTCTTTCATTACGATCATGTTGTTAGTCTCTTCAACAACAGCCACAAATAAATGACCGTCAGGACCCGCAGAGCTGTTGGTCATTTCGTACAATACGTCTCTGTTGTAAGTGACCAACTCCCAGTTATTTTTGACCGCTGGTACCAGAACACTACAAGTGGTCACAAGTGTCAGAAGAACGCAGAAGACGACAACGCAGATGTATTTGTCCGGAGCAACTATGGCATGAAGGCATCCTTGGTAAGGGTGCAATAAACGGGTACACATCTCACCCTCAATGGATTGTATACGTGATCTGGCACCTCATTTAGGATAGTTGAAAAGTTGTTGCTTCACATCTCTGAAGACGTCTTGCTCGTCACAATGTCCTCCGACAGACCGCTCAGGTAATTATTTAAGTAAATTTTCCTCCACAAATTACATTTCTAAACAGTAAGAATATCACTCGATCTGATAACATTACGAAATTACCAACAGTAGCTCGTGGTATTCAGTAAACTAAGCTATACTGCGTGCTTTCAATCCACAGAGTTCATAATATTTGAAATGTGATAAAAAATTGAATGAAGTGTTTGATTAGCTGGGATAATCGCTAGTTCTCTAACTTTGTAGATTTCTCTATTGCTGTTACATATTTTAATGAAATGTGCTGAAATGTTGTTTCTAACAATGAACCTTTAATCTGTTTTTGTTTGGCACGAATGGATCAGAAATTTCAAAACAGTTCTGTACACACTTGTCCTAACAGGACGCTCTAGTCCACCACTGTCTCATGTAGTACTATCATCTACTGTGTCGTATATTATATCACTTTTCTGGTGGTTAACCAAATAGAGAGTGTTCTCCATATCTGATCTCTGACCTTGACTATCGTTGCAGTAAGTAGTAATTTGTAATAGTCAGCCATGGTCTTTCTCTCGCAAACGTGTTCATTCGATAACCCAATGTAAATTACTGCACGATCATCTTTAAGACTGTTTTTGCTCACTTTATAACATTTTAACAGCTGCTAAAGTGCTGTATATATGCAGACAACATGATGTTATTACTAACACGATAAACGTCACAGGATTGTAAACAAAATAAACCAAAAACAATATAAGAATGCAGACGACAACAACAACAATAACAGGTGGAATTCTAGGTAATCAGCTAGTAGCATACCTCTGCTGTTGCTCCCATGGTAACGCACGTTAATAATTAATGCAAAGTAACAATTTTATTAATTAAGAATTGTACTGGCGGTGGGGAGTTTATACAAATTGACTTCAGCACGGACCAATGGACAATTTCCACCGAGACATTTCGTTTTTTTTATGATTTGAAGATTTACTTTGGTGAGCTGTGTTATTACAGGTTTGCATTGTACACTGGTTTGTCACTTAGGTTCTTTGTAACAGCTGGTATTAGCTTGAAAAAAATGAAAAAAATGTTTATTTTTTCTATACAGAAGTAAAATAATTGCACTAAACTGTTCTAAAACACTGAGTCCTTAAATACGCCAATAATATACCACCACCACCAGCAGCACCACCAGCAAAGCAGACAAACATTCAAGCAGCACAAACAACTATTATTTGCTTGTTTGTATATTTGCGGGTATGTGTGTATGTACATTTGTTTGTTATGCGTGTTTGTTTGTTTGTTCCCTTGTTTGCTTGTTTTCTCGTCATTTATTCCTCTAGTTCTGTGCTCATTCACTCCTTTATTTGTTCATTCTTTTGTTTATCCTGACGATATTCCCTCTCTTTCTCACGCTCATTCGTATGTTCTCTCATTTATTCGCGTACATTGTTTCCACGTGTTCTTATACAGTGTAGCACTATGGAGCACTTTGATCCAGCACTAACTGTGGCTGTTGAGACAGGACCGGAAGATTATTCACTGACCCAATGAACTGGCAGGTGTGTCACTAGCCACCTTCCTTAGCGAGAGAAAACATTATAGGCAGCAGTACAGCCAGAAGCAGTTTTCATGGTGGGCACCCATCAAATTACTAGCTAGGCTCTGCGTTAATTTAAATCTCAATAGGCAAACATCGTGACAACCCGACTAAGGCATAATGATGAACTATAATAGCTATAACTTTAGCATTTCCATATCTCATTAAATAAAATGCAAAATTCTTTTCTTTCATACAAATTTCCGGTACAATTTGATGCGTTTACTCTGCGCTAGATGTCTCTTTCTGTTTCCAAGTTAGACAGCATCTCCGCCCCTGATAATTTACGTCAAAACCGGCTCTGTTTTTCACCTGTATTTACCTGTAAACAGTTGCCAAACTACAGGTACCGCCGCTACCACTGCAGTTTGCTGAAGCCAGACAATGGTTCAGTTTGCTGAAGCCAGACAATGATTCAGTTTGCTGAAGCCAGACAATGATTCAGTTATGTTTTTTATATTATGCAAGGGTTCAGGCTTATTCTTTTTATTCTATGACATGTCCCGTTACTAAAGGTCCTTGTACTTTGTTCTTGCTCACATCGTTTGTTCTTTATAAGATGTTCTTATTAACAGTTACAATTTGCCATAAAGTGCAAGTTTGATTATTACAATGTTTGTTATTTTCAATGGACCCCAGACGGTGTCTCTAAAGTGCTGAAGATTGTTGATCACGTGTGAGTACAAACTGTAATATTTTGTTTTTATAGTAAAAGATATTGCTGATAAAGAATCATTACTAACAGAAATCAAGCATCTTTGTCGTAATCGTAGAAGTTATGTTTTTTATGCGTTCAACAATTTATTGTTAGCTGTCTACAACAAAAGCATATTTCACATTGTTACACTTACGTAAGAACATAAATTATGTCACTTATCTAAGACCAGACTAATAATTACAGAAAAATATGACAGCCCAGAAAAATATTATGACAAAGATCTGACTGCGCATAATTATAACTCACATGTAAAAGGATAAGCAAGATAAACTGCTATTCACACATAATAATTTTACGGCAGCGAAAAAATAAAAAGTAAACACATGTGCTTGATGTTTTTTATTCAATTTCCATGTCGTACTTTTGGGTCGCAGACAACATCTACTGGCTTGCCTTCAGGCATGTCCATCCTTCAAATACCTTCTGAAATGGGGATATTAATACATTAGAATAGATTAATTTTTAAATCAAGTGTTGAATCAGTTTTCCAGATTTGCAGTATACTCAGTGATTACAGAATCACAGGTTTATTTCGCAACAAAAAACAGCTTTGACTGCTGTGGAAAAGAAAGTATGGGAGAACAGTGGCAACAACAGTGATATAGAGGGAAAAAAGAAAGAGAGTGAGTGAATGAGTGGGTGAGTGAAAGAGATGCCCATCTGGTGCAAAGCATCAAATTATACCTATCACAGACTGTATAGCAGGTACACCCTTGCTCAAAATAATGCAGTGTTTGGTCCTGAAGCCACCTTCCTTCACCTGAATCTTCTCATCACCAATGTCCAAGTACTTTCGTCCTCCCAATTTGAACTCTGGCCAGAAAGCAGTATTCTTGATTCCACCTTTATTAGGATTTCTGAGAAGACAAATATGTAAAAGATATCAGTAAAATCAAAACTGAAGTACAGAATATTATTGGGAGTTTTTCAGCAGACTTATTCGTGGAGTTAAAATGTTAGTGATTTCATTCTGGAGAATCTTTTAGCAAATAGGAAAAAAATATGACAAAACACTATAAAAACGTCGCCTAATGACTAGAGTAAAAAGATGTTAGACTTGCAAGACTTCTACTTTCTATCTAACAGTAAAATTAGTTTTGTATAAGAACTAGCAGGAAAAAACCTGGATTACCCAGTTTCTGCAAAATTGCGGATGTAAGTCATCAATGATCTGCTGATGTTCTTTTCATACTCCGTAAAGTCTTGTTCATTTTTGAGTGGCAGTCCCACAATAAATGGTACGTCCTCATCCTCTGTTACTCCATACCACTCGGGCCAAGGTGAGCCAGATGGTCGATGGCTAAACGTAGACCAATAAACATGACCACCCCTCTCTGACCAGTGCACGGCAAACTCTGTTAATGGACAGATGCAGTAAAAATCACCCAGATAGTCTGACAATGCACTAATACACTCCGCATTTCCAAAAGGATATTCAAGGTATGCATTGAGTACAATATTTTGGACGACTTCATCATAATCTTTAAAAGCATTATTGAAAGTGGCGACATAGTCAGTGTAGCTGCAGTTAGGTAGGTCTTGAGTGGGGAAAATCTCCATCTCCGTTTCTCGCAGGAGCTCAGTGCCCTCATTTTTTGTGACAGAAATCATAACTGGTACATCAGCATTTGCAAAGTTATTAGCACTTTTTGGTGGTGTTACGAGAAAGTTACCATCAAGCGTAGGCCTCACACCCTGATCAGGTATTCCAGCAGATAACGGTAATGTAAATTGTAAAGCAATTAATACAGAAGCATTGACTTCTCTCATGCAAGATATACTGACGTCATCATCTTCAACGCATCCAAGTGCAGCTGCAATGCTTCTGCCAAAAGCGAGGGCATTTTCAGGTTTATCATAAGTTGGATTGTTTTTCCACTCATTTGGTAATGCAGTACGCAGAATGGCAGAAGAAAACAAACCTTTGCTAAGTGGGGACATGAGATGATATCCAACAGCCACTCCCTCAAATAGGTGTCCATCAATTGTAAGTTTACCTTTGTCCCCACCAAAAGATTCAATATTATCATTTATCCACTCAAGTGCCAAAACCTGATCCAACAAACCTTGATTTCCAGGTGATTCTGTGTTATTCAGGAACAGAAAACCAAAAGGTCCAACTCTATAGTTGATGGTGACTACAATCATGTTGGCAAATGCAGAAAGAATTGTTCCATCCATAAGTTTTGTATTTGCTGCTCCAAATACAAAACCACCGCCATGAATTAAAACAACTGTTGGCAAACCTCTTGCATTTTCTGGAGTAAACACATTTAGATATAGACAATCTTCACTTACTGGAGTAGTAAGATCATATACATCATTAACTTTCATCTCTTCTCCCAAAACAGCAGTCAAGGTGTCATTCAGTTGGAAGCAGGAATTGTGGGGCGTTCTTGCTAATGTTATTCCTTTCCACATTTTCACAGGCACTGGTTTTGCAAATCGTAAGTTTCCAACTGGGGGTTCAGCATAAGGGATACCTAGAAATGTGCGCACTTTTTTGTTTAAAGCATCCTGCATGAAACCTTTCACCTTGCCAGTGGTCGTCTTGACAACAAGGCCATTTCTGTTGACCCGCTTCCCTGATGCAAATGTAAAAATGCAATTCATGATGCAGAACAAAACCCAATGACTCTGCATGGTGAAACAAACCTGAAATAAGACGCAAAATGATAATTCCTTTAGAAATGATTTTGTAAGGAATTTCGCCAAGTATCTTGTTGTACAGGTGGCCATGACTACTCACCTATGCTTAACTATATAATTAGTAATGATTATAACAATCTGTCAATTAGGGTTAGGCTACAATCTATGGTAGACACAGGATTACTACTTGACTTCCTGTTCTAGTGAATGGAACCTACCAGTCAACTCCAGGCAGTGGCAAGTTTGCAGGTAGCCTATGGGGGGGGGGGGGGAGTCTAAGCAGATGGTTCTAGTATGGGAGGTGTAGTTCAATTTTGCTTGGAGGAATTAGTCGCTCTTCTCATGATAATAATGTAAATGACAATGCATCAGCAGCAAAAGATATTATTAATTAACTGCCCTGCTGGCATCAGATTAGCACATACAAAATCGAGCAACTTACAGTCTCTGGAGTGTCATTCCGTACAAGGTACCTCGCAACTCTAAACATGGATCATTTGAAGCGATTAAATGGGTCCTCCGTGTAGCACTTACTAACCTTCATTAATGGTCAATGCCTTTTAATTTGACATTCAGAAAAATAAAAGAGGTGTTGTGTATTTGAATCTTTTCTCAAAACTCCACAGCCAGGCTGCTAAACTAACTGACATACTAACTGACTAAACACCGCATGGCATAAATTACTGCGCAGGTTTATTTGTTTGAATATTAACATGAGAGTTACAATTATATAAGTAGTTTTCACAATATAACAGTCACATTTTGATACATATAACAAACATATTGACAAAATGTTAAAGTTGCTTTATGGAAATACATGATATAAGTAAGTATATCATATTTTGCTATTTTAGATTGTTGTAAACCAATAGTTTTTGCAGTTTAGTTTAATTAATGGCAATTTTATAAGTTTTATATATAATTTACATATAATATATATAGTTTACATATAAATTAGTAAGCTGTCAAAACTAGATTCATATATACACAGTATAACTAAATCTGGTACTGTTCAGTAAAGTTCAGAATTGCAAAATTAGCAATGATAAAATGGGCAAATTATTATTAAGATGAGCAGTTTATTTGATTGAGCATAGAAAATTTAAAATTTTAAATTCGGGTAAAGTGGTTTAATTGTCTGACTAACGTAATTATACTGATTACAGTTTTCAGTTAAGTGCAACATTGTAAAATGGCCTTTTATTTTTTAATAGAAACGAGAAAAAACAAAAAACACTACATCAATTGAGCTGGAATATTACAGTCGAGTTAGGACAGGTGAATACTCTTACCTGTGTATAGATGTGCTTACAGCTCGTAATGACCAACAACGTGTGGCAAAAATGACTGCTCCCTCTTGACAGCAACTAAAACTGTAAACAAAGTCAAAGGTTTTATACTTTTGAAACGACCTTTAAATTTTTATTTGCACGTAAGCCGCCCAATTAACATGTCAATGGTTAACTTTATTATGCAAATAAATGAACAACCCGCATGAAAAACAAACGGCATAAGCAATTGAAAACTTTTTCTGCAAGGTCATAGAGCAACATGCAATATTTTCCTTTAATTCTTGCCTATCCTAAAATTGTGAAAGGTGAAAAGAGTCACCTTTAGTTCTCTCTAACTGAATTGATTTACAAGAGATCCGGTTACGGATCTGAAATTTTTTGCTTTAAAGCTCGGTACTGGAGTTTATAAAGAAATAATAAAGATCAATGAAAATAGACATTTTGCTTAAAGGTAATTACTATAAATTTATTAAACACATAAAAGATTAATCTTAATATTTTTGAAATCCTGATAAATGATGAGGATTTGCTGTAATTAAATGACTAATTGATACCTCTTCGTCCAAACAGGTCTGTTTTGTACTGTGAATGGTACTATAACATACATTACAACATGAAAATATAAAGAAAAACTAGAACAATTAAATCACAATCACAAGGGCTTTACTATTCCAACAATAAACTCTGAAAACTGAACAAGAACAAATATAATCGATGAGAACATATATTTACATTTAACAAATATCATGCGTCTGCAAAATAATTTAATTTATTCTCTGCAAAGTCAAATCAAAACATCATAAATTATAACATTTACTGTGACTAGAAAAATTGGTGCAATAACTAAAATTAAGCACATTAAGAAAAGGCAATTATATAACACCAATCAAGCAATAGAATAATGAAGAGCAAGAATAACAGAGAAAAACGTGTATATATCTGTCAGTAGAACATTTGCCTCTCACCTAGGCAAATGATCCCGGATACAAGGTAATAACATTTTTATAGGTAAACATGCATACCAACTACAAATTTTCAAAGTTATGTAAAATACGCAGCGTGGATTCAAAGTATACTGTAAATCTCTAGTTTTAACGTATAAAGATACATCTAAACCAGGGAATTTGAAATGAGCCGAAGTGTAAATGTAAAAATGATAAACGAACGAACCAAGGACAATTTCAAATTATTTTTAAGGGAAGAAACGCAATTAAAAAATCCGTTGTATAACACAAATATCTTCACTCGAAGCAAATTATGAACAGAATACAAAAACATATGACAAAATGCAACGAAAACTTCGTTATTTGCTGAAATGTAGAATTTAAAATGGCAAATATAAAATCCGACACAGTCAATCTATGCAGAGCTTGTTCTAGGTGTTATGTAAACCGATAAGTTTAATGAAAATCCATTACGAATTTGAACAGCCAGATAACTTTTTTCAAAAATTATCTTATTTTCATCATCTTGAATATAAAATGGCGGATCAGTCCTAATGTCTAAATGTCATTTTGGATGTAGCATATAAATAACAACACCTAAAGAGGTACATTTAGCTGCAAAGTAATACTTTTCTTAATAAATGTCTCTTCTTTCATATTTGTTCTGAGCAGCTAAACATAACAGATGGCTGCATGAAACAACAGACAAGGAAACATACTAATATTTAACTCCTTGTCAGAACGAAATTTTCTTTGTTTTTAGTTGTCTGTTATCCAGTAGGTAATTCTGATTAACTATGTTATTATGTTAAAGTTCGATTCGGACAAAGATATTATATTTGGAGAGTTCAAAGATGTAGCAACTGGATAAAATTTTAAAATAAAAATAAGTTTACTAATGGCTATCATGAATACAGCCATTAACCACTACCAGTACTGAAAATTTGAAACTCACAAGTTAAAATCGCGAATTGATTCTTCATTAAATAATCCCAAAGCAACAGCTAATAGAAGAGTTTTATTGTGCCGTAAAGATAAATGCATGTAGTAGCAGTAGTAGTAGTAGTAGCAGTAGTAGTAGTAGTAGTAGTAGTAGTAGTAGTAGTAGTAGTAGTAGTAGTAGTAGTAGTAGTAGTAGTAGTAGTAATAGTAGTAGTTGTTGTTGTTGTTGTTGTGGTAGTAGTAGTAGTAGTAGTAGTAGTAGTAGTAGTAGTAGTAGTAGTAGTAGTAGTAGTAGTAGTAGTAGTAGTAGTAGTAGTAGTAGTAGTAGTAGTAGTAGTAGTAGTAGTAGTAGTAGTAGTAGTAGTAGTAGTAGTAGTAGTAGTAGTAGTAGTAGTAGTAGTAGTAGTAGTAGTAGTAGTAGTAGTAGTAGTAGTAGTAGTAGTAGTAGTAGTAGTTGTAGTAGTAGTAGTAGTAGTAGTAGTAGTAGTAGTAGTAGTAGTAGTAGTAGTAGTAGTAGTAGTAGTAGTAGTAGTAGTAGTAGTAGTAGTAGTAGTAGTAGTAGTAGTAGTTGTTGTTGTAGTAGTAGTAGTAGTAGTAGTAGTAGTAGTAGTAGTAGTAGTAGTAGTAGTAGTAGTAGTAGTAGTAGTAGTAGTTGTTCTTGTTGTTGTTGTTGTTGTTGTTGTTGTTGTTGTGTTGTTGTAGTAGTAGTAGTAGTAGTAGTAGTAGTAGTGTAGTAGTAGTAGTAGTAGTAGTAGTAGTAGTAGTAGTAGTAGTAGTAGTAGTAGTAGTATAATCTTTATTCTGCCTTTTTTAAAACATTGACAATCAGTGTTAGTTCAAACAAAAATATTCACTGTTCTGGGCAAATGTGTCTGGTGCAAGCTAAACTATGAGTGCAAACTAGAAATTCGAAAATAAAAGATAAACTACAAACACACAATGCACTATGATAAAACTACACACATTTTCATGCCCGCACGCACCCATTCATGCTCCCATGCACACCCCTCTCTCTCTCTCTCTCTCTCTCTCTCTCTCTCTCTCTCTCTCTCTCTCTCTCTCTCTCTCTCTCTCTCTCTCTCTCTCTCACACACACACACACACACACACATTTTTTTTATAAATGTTGATAAACTGTTCTTCCCAATGTAAGCATGTTGTCCAAATCACGCCTAAGAAATTAACAACTTTTGACTGCACAATAACAGCATTTTCTATTTGTAGGGACATAGCAGCTGTATTTTCAGTATTGTTAATTGTTGGGGATCTATGCTCAGCCAGAGCAGTTGTCGTATGCACCATCGACAACACTCAGGAGCATCATAACTAGTGCAGCATTGACCAAAAGTGACCAGATTGGTGCAGTCAGAAATGTTCTGGACAAAAAGTTGAGCATGTTTGTAGCTAAGAAAATTGAAAACATTTTGACAGACCAAACTAACATGAAAACAGAAAATGCAGACAATACTGGGAACCGCGAAGATGCAGGAAACAGTATGCAAAACGTAAACTTGGATAAAGATGAGAATGATAATGACAACAATAATGGTAATTATAATAACAGAATGGGAAACATTCCTACTCCAAACTGTCAGGCGACCACTAAAAACAATGAACAGTCTAACCCTGACATGGCTTCATGTGATAAAGGCGGCATTAGCTATTCTGGAAGAAATGTAGAGCTACTTTCTTCCGAGAAAAAAGGATCAGATATTCCACCTTATCAACTAGAGACAAGTCAGTGTTTCTCTGTACTTGCTGCAAGACAGAATACATTCCAGCTGACGCAATCTTCGGGAGAAACAGTAAGGTCAATTTTAGCATGTATCACAGTTATATAAAAAGTGAACAACGTTGTTTTATAATTGTTTATTTACAAAAGTTTACATTAACATATAATGATGAACTTGACAAAAACGCACCCGATGGCACGAATATCAGTCTTTAATTCTGCTTCCAACAAGAAATTTTGCAAGATGAACCTAGATGACCAATTGGTCTTTCGCTGCCCTTTCTTCACAAAATGTTTTTTCAAATTATTATTTGTATTATACCTCTGCTGCGTATTGCAAGATAACTAGAAGATTATGTTATTATGTTATAGTAGTGAATTTGTTTCTGATTGTCGCTATGAACAGGTCAATAAAATAAATTATCTACACCACTGGGTCGTGCCTGTGACTAATAAGAAATACTTGAGCATGTACTAGTCAAGATTTGACAAACTCGATTATAATAATGTTCTTTCTCCCATTTTTCCTATTTAGATTTCTACTTGCACTCAACCACAATTGAGGCCCTCGTTCATTCATCAGACTCAGCTGTGCCGTTGCTGTGGCAAGATTTACTCTGATGGTGACTTCTACGCCATTGAACCGGAAGATCTCTGCGAATGTCAGTATCAGTTTTTCTGTAAGCTTTGCCAAACGCGTTACAAACGAGTGGTTGAGCTACGGCAGCATCTTGTAGATCGGCACACGTTTCGTAGATGCTTATGCGGCGCTCCATTTGCAAATGCACCGTTGATGGAGTCGCATCGGCAGTGCGGTATGTGCCCCGCGGAAATCATTCCTGTCTACTAAACTGGATGGCTAGTTACGCTGATTGTTTCTCAAGGTTTGGGGCGTCTATCCACCAACCAGTTGTAAACAAGAAACCAATTCGCAGAGCACAGTTTTGTTTTGTTTTCTTTTTTCAAACCAGTCATACTGAAGGCTGAACAGTGATTATTTCGAGTTCAAAATCTCTCTAGCAAATAAACAAGTGACGGACAGAGAAACAAAGATGTTGACAATTGGAGTATGTAAGCAAGCACACAAGCAGATAGCAAATCAGATGGCATGATGGATGAATGGATGGATAGACAGACGGGTGAGGGTTTGGATGGGTGCTTGGTTAGGTGTGTGGGTGGATGGATGGATTGATGGATGGATGGATGGCTGGCTGGCTGGTTGGCTGGCTGGCTGGCCGGCTGGATGGATGGATGGATGGATGGATGGATGGATGGATGGATGGATGGATGGATGGATGGATGGATGGATGGATGGATTGGTGGGACGGATGGATGGATGGATTATTGGTTGGTTGGTTGATTGGATGGATAGATGGATGGATGGATGGATGGATGGATGGATGGATGGATGGATGGAGGGAGGGAGGGAGGGATGGATGGATGGATGGATGAATTGGTGGATGGATTACAACTCTCTTGTTTTGTAACTGTGAATTAAGGCAGTGAGCAAGTTTTTTATGTCATTTTTGCACAACATTCCAAACAAGTAATAAGCACAAATTCTTGCGTGAAAGATGTATTGTTTTCCCACTTTATAACTTGTGATACATGCAGTTGCCTTGAAAATTAGAAAAACAGTTCGTTTTGTAATGTAACATACATTTATTTCATTTGTGTCATCAGTATTAAAACAGGGTGCTATTTTGTTACACTGATACAATTGTCTTTAAAAAATGGCCTTTTTAAAAAATCACTTTTGTTGGGCAGCGGATGTTATGAACAGTTTACTATAGATGAATGTTTACCTAGTACTGTATGAATAGGTACTGTAGGTACTGCGGGATGGGAAAGCCACACACCTGTCCTTCAACAAGTGCAAAAGTTGGAAACTAGGTTGTCGTCCTAGTTTTATTTCGACGGCTTCAGTCGACACGTTTTCTAGCTATGAAGTAAAGACGTTTTCTCTGTACGTGTTACCTGCGGACTATGTAATTTGCTGCAGTTTGGCATTTAGCATTTTTATAACTGTGATTACGGTTAAAGGACAGCAACGTTTTCGAGCAGTCCAGATATGTTGTGATACATTTTGTGCACTGTCGGAATTTACAGCCAAATGGATACTTGGGACAGTTTGCTTAAGCCGTTATGGGGTTACTACTGTTCATGTGGAAGGTTGGACTGAATATCACCGCATAAATTTACCTGACGCCAGCCTCTGAGAAAGCTAAACCATTCTCGATTTTGCCTCATCTACCTCATCTACTGGACAGTGCAGGTCTTCGTTTACAGTGACTTCACCAATGACTTATGTGGCATGCCAAGATTTGAATGGACAGTGAACCATCTCAGCGTGGACAGGTTTTTCGGTGCACCTCCCAGGGAAAGGGTAATTAGTGTGTACCTAGTGTATTAGAATCTTGATTTGTTTATCTTTAGTTGGGTTTTGCCTCGTATTTCTTTTTCCTCCATGTCTGGTAAACAACATTATGTCTAAGAAGTTTTGCAACAATTTGAAGGTTTGTTGTTTAAAGTATAATGTGATTTAGGTATGCTTTATCTGAAAAACAGCTACGCTCTAGTGATTAAGTATAATCTTGTTGTCTGAGAGACTGCCTTTGAAAGTACTTTTAATTTTAAACCAAAAGGGAGTGCAGCACTCTGATTGATTTTGAAAATTATCTTTTGATCATCACAAATTTGTTCATTAAATTTTGATCGTTTTTTATACACAAAAATATGTATCTTGGAGTGCGCCTTTTTGTGAACGTTTAAGAAGTATTTAAATAGTAAAAATATCATGAATAGTTCACACTTTGTTAGCTAAACACAATAACAGCAACTCAAGACCGACACTTAAGATCCCACTCGTGATTCGAACCCACATCTTTTGTCTCAAGGTACGCCCAGTAGAGGTACCTAGGAGAAATTGATTCAGTTTCTAAACGACTTAACATCTGTGTACTACTACCTCACCGCTCGGAGTACAAGTTTGGGAATTGTTGAAGTAAATCTGGTTTAAATAAAGAACAGAGAACCAACAAGTAAAGCCCGGCGTCACAGCGGATTTAAATCTAATGTACGAATTTTAAATTACATTTGATGTGATAGAAATAATGACAATGTCTTTTGTTTGACTATAGTTTATTTTTCAATATATATGTAGTTTACCAGTCCGTCTTAGATTATTAATGCTAACAACTTACGTTCTTTTTTATTTAAACTACCTACATTTGATTTTAATCCTTTTCGTAAATTTAATAAAAATTACTAATTAATGTGAGCCACCGTAAGTGCGTTCTTGTCTGGTGGCTTTCTCCCTTCCTAAAACATTAGCTAATCATATTTATTTGTAAGATTTTATTGTATATGTACAATTGTATATTTTAGATTGAATAAATCTAATCTAATCTAATCTAAAAGGTGCATCCGGGTGGCGAGTTGAAGATGAGTCAAGTTTATTTACATGCTAAATCTTATCGCACTCTTGAACCTGTAGGACAGCACTAAAATTACCATCCTCTGTAAGAGGGAACGCAGATACAAGTATAACTAGTACAATGTTGAACAGTAACCAAGCTATTCATTGCAATAGGAAAACGGTCTACTGCGGTGCCATTGCTAACCATAAACATAGGTTCAACACAGTTAGTTTGCATTTCAGAAGACAATGGAAATTATTTAAAACATTTAATTTTTTAATAAGGCTATCACGAGAGGTAGCAAGTAGTACTCTATCATCTGTCACCATTAGACTGTGCCAGTTACCCGAAAAACCATCATCAGGCAGCTCTTCAACATACGAATCAGAGGATTAATAAACAGTACGAACAAAAAACAACTGGGTGGAGATCCCTGAACTAACACCTCATGTATACATTAGTATCAACTGTTTCACTACCAACCACACACTGTAGCAGTAGGGTGACATAAGGTGAAATTGACAAAGGAACGAAAAAGATTGCGAAGGAGCAGTCCAAGACCAGAAAAGTAGACACTAAAATTGCTGGAAATGTAGTTAGTGCCATGTCATCAGATGATAATTCGAATGATGAACAGATGTCTATACACAATTCCAGTGAATATGAAGAGGAAGAGTTTAAAACACTTCCATACTTATTTGCAAAAGAACCAGAAGTTGACAACTTTGTTCTCATCAAGCTTAAGCCGGTTAATTAAAAAAATGAGTCAGATCTATTTTATGTAGCGAAGGCCTTGGCTATCTATAATGACAATGATCAACCATCAGACGAGCAGGAATACGAGGTGGAATACTACAGACAGTATAGGAAGATGACAGGACGTTTCGTTAAACCTGACGTTGATGACCATGGAAGGGTTGGTGTGCAAGATATTATCATGTGTCTACAAAAACCTACGCCTACTGGAGGAACAAAACGTGTTCAGTCTATGCTACAATTTTGTGTCGATATTTTAAATTACAACTGCCAATAGCCGTTTTTGATCATAGGTATAGCACGTAAAAACATGTCTCAAGCACAGATAGCAGCAGTTGAATATGTGTACAAACCTCGATGAGAAACACGTTTATTTCGTTTGAACTGATAGCTTCATCCCATTATATACACACGTAACTTTGTACACTAATTGCGTTTACTTTCTAGTTTTAATTACATTGTACTTTTGGATAAAAGTGTCCCTTGTGGTGGATCAAACTACCCTACCTCGGCGCACTTTGAACCAAATTAGATATTTTTTTGAAAATCTGTATTTCTCACAAGTTCGTACACCATCCTTCCTGGGCCACGAGAATTGTTGCACAGGTACCCAGTGATTCTTACTGCACATATCACACGTCCCCACTCCATATCGCTTCTAATCTATGGCTCAAAATTCCAAAACCTGTTCAAAGTGCCCCACTCTCCTATAGCATGCATAGCCTGAATTGTCCTGACCATTTTAGCGCCACAACCAAACCTGACAAGTTCAGACAATAATTTTCCCCTGGGCACTCTATCATAAGCAATAGAGAAATCAATGAAAGGAATATAATATAAAGTCAATTGGCAAAAGCTTGATTCCAGGTGAGAGTCCATCACATCCAGCAGCTTTTCCACCACTCAGTGGCTTCGTTAACCTCTTGCAACAAAATGTCCTTGTCCTCTACAGGAATGAATGGGCACTGACTAACACCAATCTCAGCAGGCTCCTGGTTGCTTATGTACAAAAGAGATCTAAAATGAACCATGAAAGCAATGTCTGAAGGCATTTTGTCGGCAGTGTGCAATGCATTATAGCAAAATTCACCAAAGTTCATAGCTCTCCAAAGTTGCAGGAGAGAACTCTACCTGTTACAAGCCAAACTCTCTGATCGGCAGCTGCACCAACTCTTCTTCCAGATCGATTATCGCAAGCAGTCCAGTAGATGACATCGGTGATGGTTGAACACCAGGAATTAACACCATCATGCCGACCCACAGGGACCAGTCCGCCACATGCAGCAGATGATGACAAAGACTCTGTGAAACGCTCGACATTTAAGTTTGTGACTTTTATAGGCTTAACACGTGCAACATTACCGTTGGGTGATACCACACGACAATCATTACCGTAGTGTTTTTTATTAAATGTAGAAAATTGCCATTTTTCCTATTATTTCTATCACGTTAGTATGTTGCATGGCGGACCTCATGTCCTACACTTATCTTAGTAAGCTGCTTAGTACGCTTAGTAAGTAATGTTTTTGTTTTCGCCATTAAATCAACTGTGTGTGATTGCATATTTATTGTTTATTATTATTATTATTATTATTATTATTATTATTATTATTATTATTATTATTATTATTATTATTATTATTATTATTATTATTATTATTATTATTATTATTATTATTATTATCATTATTATTATTATTATTATTATTATTATTATTATTATTATTGTCGTCGTCGTCATTACCAATTTAAAAAAACGAATATTTTCTACTGCAATACAGAACTCCAAACAACGCAGCAAAAAATGTTATAAATCATGCTATGTGAAATATCGCATGACAGAATTGTTAGAACACGGTGTTTAATTATGCACAACGCAATTATGATTGTCTTTATTACATTTCTGCGTAGCTATTACAACGACAGTTACCAAGGAAATATTCCCCCAGGTAGGATTACTCACTGACAAAGAGGGAGACTTTTTTTTATTCCGTGGTGATGCATCAAAACTCACGTGTTCGGCAATTTGCATCTATGCTGAGCAAAGGAGGAGCAGTCGATGAAGCTTTAGTATCGGCATCTGATCACAACTTTCCTGTATTTTATAACACTTCAAACTTTTCTGCAATGTTGAGCTTGTAGAGAACGATAAAATACCTTGTGCGTTTTACGTGACAAGCGTAAGTTCGTCTAGTAGCACACGAGCAGGATTTTGCATTGAAGCAGAGCTTGACTTGCCACGAAATTCTAATGAGAGAGAATGGTACGTGTATTCATTAAACAAGGGCACAACACTTGGGTTACGCATAAAAATGAAAACAAGCGTTCTTGATAGTTTATCGTTAAACTGGAATGGCAATGTACACGGATCAATGCATCCAAAAAACCGCAAATCCCAAGAGTTTTGGCAAATAAAACCAATTTCCTTCACCCGATTTGAAGTTCAGAACTACTCGCTAAGTCGCATTTCGTCTAGTCGCCTAGGACGAAGGCTGCCCACCAAGTTGCCGCCAGATCATTTTCAGTGTAACGAGCACTACTGTAGAAGATGGTTTCACCTTTGACCCCCAAAAACTGTGATAAGCAACAATGTCAGGATACATCGCAGAGGAGGTCGTTTTCAAAAACAGATCAGAATCAGAAGTAATTTCGGTACTTGAACAGCTGCTAGCCTGCAACTGGTGTACAACTATATATGACGTGTGGAATGAGCATTCACATGGAAATAGACCACCGACAGACCTGGTGGGTGGTTTGCCACTGGATGATTCCATATTAAATCATACATCATACAAAGACTTTCTGCAGCTTTTAGATTCATCAGACTGGACATATGTAGAAGTTTTCTTAAAATACATTTGTTATACTGAAGTCACAGAAGCTTGTGCTTACGAGTTTATAGACCTCGCTGCTGACGTTGGAGGGCTTATGGGTCTCTACCTTGGTTTGTCTATAATATCACTTGCAGAAGTTCTGGAATTTCTAGGAGGTTTATATGCAACTGTATGCTGTAAATTTTCAAAGAAAAATCACGTTGTTCCAATGAATTAATATTTAATAACCATAAAGAATGCTCGGCTACTGCACCACATCAAGTGCTGCTGCTTTTCTTTTACCCTACAGAGCTACAGATTGCAAGAGTAACAGCATGACAAAAATATATCTCCATGTAAATGTTTATGTAAATAAGCAGCGCCTGATGCTAGGCAGTTGCCTTACTTGCCTATAAGGCGCTAAATTGTGCAAGCAGTTCTTTAATTTTAAAGATTTAGCATAAGTAATAGCATGATGTATGTGTACGTGCTTTAATGCACACACTTTAATTAAATAAAACGAACCACTGTATCATTTTCCTGTGAAATGTATGATTTTTCGACGCTGGCAAGAGTCTACCTGTAGCAAAACACTTTCTATTTTTACTTTATCTGGTTTACTATGATTACGTCAATGTACTCAGGCACAATTGACGCGTTTTTCTGTTCTTCCCGGCAAGACTATAAGTATAGAACAGCAGAGCTAAGAAAGTGAGTATAGCAATGATCTTTCCGTTAATAAAAATGTTTCTTACAATAGCATTTATCTAATTATGGCAGGCAGGAGCGGATTAACCATTAGGCTAATAAGGCTATATTCTTAGGCCCAAAATTTTGATAGGCCCACGCTGCCCTAAGACTGTTGACCAATCAAAGTGAGATACTGTCATTTAGCAAACAGGATAAGAAATGTATTAAAACTGAACTTGCTAAAAGAAAAAAGACAATTATATTATGTTCAGCAGTTTCAACACTTTGAATACATGTAACAACTTGAAATTTTTCATCCTGATAAAAAGGCCGGTGGAAAGTCTAACCAAAAATAGCAGAAATTTAATCGCTGCTGAAAAGTCAGGATGTACTTTGGGGTCACAGGCCTAAATTCAACTTCAACTTCAATCAACACAAGCTACTGGTAGGTAATAAACTATACTTAATTAGTACACTACAGTACATGTATACATGCGAAATGCTATTTATTTTCGACCCCCCCCCTACATTGTGATGGTTTCAACCAATGAATGCCAGGTATAAAACCGCCGCTATGGAATGGCTTCGTTGATTCAGCAGGTAAACGAACAGGTGTTCTTACAATCACGACACCTGTTCCGTAGACACAACCAGCACGAAGTACACAGGATAAGTTTACTGGCAAGTTTACTACTACAAATCTTTGCTTAAGTTTAGAAAGTTTACATCATCCTGGTAATGAACCGGACTAGTTGGCCTCCGAAATATGAGGGAACAAGCCGACCAGTAAAGCTACCAATCAGACCCCTGGCTGGGAGGGGGAGAGGGGGGAGGAAGGGAGGAGAGAGACATATGGGGAAGACTAAATGAGAGATAACGTGTGAACATTGAAATATACCTGTCAGTTCTGAACTTTCTCTCTCACATCAAATCTGCAGTTTGTGAACAACATAAACAGCAACGGTGACAAGAAAAGTTGCAGCAGCAACAGCAGTAGCAGCGGTTAAAACGATAACGTAGATAGAAGTGGCGATGGCGATGGCGAGGACAACGAGAACGACATCAACAACAACAGTAAAAAGCTGCTTACTGCTGTAGGTGGAGAATTTTATAGAAACACACGACCTTTCCGGCTTTCCCAGACCTTTCCCATGACCCATGACTAATCAATAATCTTGAAACTAAACCTTGAAATTAAATTAAATTAACTGTAGTGTGGTGAATAAATTTATAAATCAATGATTTTCGATATTTTGGTATGAAATCGCATGCCTCCCTGATTTCATGAATAAATTTACAAATGGTGCAAGAACTCACTCAGCTGGCAAGCCCGAATTTAATGAGCTGTGAAAGCGTAGGATAGGTTCCATGCGAAGTAGTAAGATTTATCGTTTACTTAAGGACACCAGGATGCTCAGAATAATTAGCTAATATTAGGTTGAGACGTATGTACCGTTTATTATAGCTATATGCACAAGTTACTCGTAATTAACGAAAACTCTGCGAGGTCACTGTTTTTTGATGAAAGGAGGACTAATGGTCTGTACGGACCAAGATTAACGGAAAACATTAGGTATTAAAACGGAAGGTGATAGTAGTTGGATGTGTTTCAATCACATAACATCGCACAGAGGCAGAGTGCTAAATTATTTTGCCAAATTGCCTGTTATTACTTGATGCATGAGTGAGTTGAGCACTGCAGTATGAGAAATTTAGACCTTGCAAAATCAATAGATCATATCAGTGAAAACAATCAAGAACTCTTGCAAAAATGTTTCAGAGCTTTTTCTTTCAGATCGACTTTGTTAAAAATTTGCTTGCTCAGTATATTACTCGAAGCACTACATTTTTTGGCTGAAGAAATCTCGATAAAGGACTTAAAAATCATTAAACCTGTAGGCACCATCAACATTCTATTGGTTGCCTATAGGTGCTGAGTAGGTTGAATGTAGGTACGCTTTCATAATTTTTCTCCTACAGATGAATTAGCCTCAGAGTTAACGTACAGTTAATTCAGCCATTTTTATTCATTTTTAAAAACGTGAAGTTTGTTGAACTCGAGCGTAATGCTCCAATGTTTTCTAAATTTCACTAGAAAGTGTGGACAGAAGGTCTAAAAAGCCAAACCACAAATGGTAAATTAATTATCATTCGTCATTGCTCAAGAATCGTCAAAGCAAAACCAATTTTGGTAGACTATTGGAAAGATCATAGGGGGGCAGCATGTGTAATTAGCGAAAATTAGAGAAAGTCGGTAAGAGCATGTGGCGGATTCATGAATCAGAATTTGTGTGAACAAAAAATTATGTTAAAAATTCGTGCCGCAACCGTAAAAACTACCAGTTCATTTGAGATGAGACACTGAACCACCAGTGGTACCTTAGCCATGATCAGATGCGTATAATATATCTCCAGCAAAAACAAAGTAACAGGTATGGCAGATGAAACCACTTAGCTGCACCCACCAATCCACTAACAGTCCAGTGCAGCTTAACTTCGTAGCCAAGCAAAGCAAGTGATTACTCAGTTATATTCTCCTCTCCGAAAAATGGACATGCAGGTCTAATAAAATACTTACTTTGCGTTCTTTTAAAGTTGATACTGAGGCAAACAATGACGCCCACTTCAATAGGCATCCTGCAAGACCAACGCAAACAAATTATTATTAACAGATCATTGTTTAATTCTTTTTTTGATTTTCCTTCGGAAATACAGTGTGGCACATTTTCATGGCATAACATTTAGAAAGTTTTAAAAACACATTTTTTGTTTTTTGTCCTAAAATGTCAAAATCTTATCAAACGTTTTCTGGCGAAAACAACAGGGCGCCAGGTTTGCAAAAAAATGGATTTACCATCTGTTATGGCGTTCAG
This sequence comes from Tubiluchus corallicola, assembly GCA_030141605.1. Classification (NCBI taxonomy): domain Eukaryota; kingdom Metazoa; phylum Priapulida; class Priapulimorpha; order Priapulimorphida; family Tubiluchidae; genus Tubiluchus; species Tubiluchus corallicola. Next base: position 264,898 of record JAQGDQ010000330.1, read on the forward strand.
ATCTTTGTGGTTTTTTATCATAAGTCATTTGATTGGATGTCTGATGTTCTCCTATTATTAATCCAATCAATACGTCATGAG